>JAUMHL010000006.1:4781950-4806491 GCA_032362345.1 Sandelia bainsii | reverse complement strand
TTATAGTGCATTTTAGGTTCATCCTGAAATTTCACCCAAAAGCCGAATATCCCTAACTTTTTGTGAGTAGTGTACATGACAACAGGTTTAGTTATCTATAACTGTTTCTGTTCTGAACACCGGCAGTGTAACGTTTCACTTAGAGTGCAACTATGCTGCAAGAACTGAGGGATCACCATTTCTTTTATTCATTTCCACAGTTTAAATAAAGGAAAAATAAAAGTGGAGTTATGGATACTGCATAAATTTCTGTTTGCTTCTCATGGCAGACTCTGTTGAAATCCTTGGCTGAGGCAGAACTCGATGATGCTAAGGAGTTTGTGGAAGAAGAAGTGCCAGCTCTGCACCCTGTTATCAGAGAGCGGGGTTCTGTACAGCTCTCCAACATCCAGGAGCCTGTAACAGTGCGAGGATGGCCCATGGGCCTGGCTCTGGCCTCTGCCCCATCCATCACCATGTCTCTGACTGCCACGGGCTTCCAGAAGGTGATGTCTGTGATGGCTTCACTCAACCTGCCCTCCAGGAGAGGGGAGTACAAGGTGAAGACCAACCAGTACACGCAGGAGCTTGCCTCCATACGGGCTCAACCCAAGGTGAGATCTCACCCACAGAGGTCCTGTTAAATCTGCTAGCTTTTGTAAGAAGGTGATTTTTTTATTGTTCTTTTTTCTCTCTTTCTCTCAGGGATCTGTAAAGCTGCACTGTCAGCGATCTCCGCTTCTCTATGCTGACAGGCAACCAGACCTGAAGAGTGACGTGACAGGGTTCAATGAGATCCTGCTAGAGAAAACATTGTAAGAGTTCCCTCTAAAGGCAGATTACAGTGACACAGATAAAGGATAATCTGGCTCAGAGGTGATTTAACTGTAAAGCAGCTGTTTTCTATAATCTGACACAAAAGAAACAAACCTAGTATGCTGCCATTTCATGTTTTTGATGGGATGATCTTACTTTTACTAAGATGGCTGCAGGTTTTTCTTTTTTGGAGCATCTAATTATTGATCAACCTTTTGGGACTATGACAAGTGCCTTGTTAAAAATCTGCACTCAAACTGCAAATAGGTCGTTAATATATGTATTTATTAAAAGGTGATTATTAACATGTAATTTTATACATATATTTCTGGGTGATTCAGCTGGACACATGATTATAGATGTTAACATCCAGCATTTGAGTGTGGTTTATGCAGGGAGAAAGGTAATTAAGCAAGTATTGCACATGTAAAGCACATATTGCACACTGCAACAAAACAAGCAAATCCATCAGGTTCATTCAAACTGCTGCTCTTTGTTTGAGAATGGATATTTATGCATATGTGTAAAATATCTGACTAAACCATTATGTTGATTTTTAGCAGATGCAGTGTAAGTACTGTATAACATACCAAAGTCTTTGTACACTACAGTGTTTTTTTGTGAGAGAACAAAGTAGATTTTTTATATTCACAATTTTAACATTCAAGACTTTTTTTGCCTAAAAAATTAACTTAACACTGATGTTGGTACAACACATCACAGGTACAGCTCTTGATTCCTAGCATGTCTTTAGCTGTAGATACATGTGTGTGTGTCCATTATGGCCAATATGATTTTATCTGTTTAATCTGGAATCTCTGAACAAGAACTTGAATTATGTTAATATTTAAATGGCTGTTTCGCTGAAATAAATGTCAGTATCATAAAATCCTTGCTACGCAAACTCTGTCTATGTGATATTTTACATTTACAAATACTGTCATGCTTAAATGTTAACTCAGAAATAGATGTTTCAACATTTATTAGAAAACTATATACACACACACACACAAGGCATGACATTGATCAGGAAGTTACATCAGCAGAAATTACACTTATGTGTAGCTACAATGTGTAGCTAGTGTAAACTATTCCATTACATTTTATATAGAAAACACTACAAAAATATATGCAAAATTAGATGTGACAGACAAACAAATGTAAGCACAATTTTACAAAGCTCCAGCCTCATTTTCTACAATTTTTAAACACTGATCTGAAAACTCAACAAACAGAGGCTCCTGCATCGCAGCCTTCATTGCATCGTCTTTGTTGTCTGCGCTGTCAATGGAGCATAATAACTGTCTCAGATGGGGGTTGCAAAGAAGATCTCTCAGCTCTTTTGACTGACCTGTAGAGAAAATAAAAAACCATGAATTAAAAACATTTTTTATATATAACTTTGCAACTTTTTTTGAAAACCTGATGTATGTGCTTAGTAAATATAAGATGCTGCTGTTAAAGAAAAATGGTTAAAGGTAAAGAACAAACAAGTTAATTTTGGATTTATACCCAACAGCTGGAGAGGCACTTTGTCAGTGATGTCATCTTCATGCAGATGATGCTCAACTGTCCAAGGATCTGCAAAGGTGGTAAAGAGAAAGTGCTTTTCTTATTTCTATCACTTCATCTGCTGCCTGTTTTTGCTGCGGTTAGTGTGTCTTACACACTCACTACTTCAGTGCAATGAGGACAGTGAAGTGAACAGCGTAGTGACAAGTTGTACATTAGGTTTTATACATTATTACACTTATAAATTGTTTGCAGTGCTCTCTTTATTTTGTCTATGTTGCCCGCACCCACTTTGGGTGGTGGTACACAAACAAACAGAACTGCAAGGATTGTGAGAGAAATAAAACCATACCAGTATTCAAAGTATCATTTGCTTCAGGAACAGTTGGTTTAGGCTGCTCAGCAGGAAGGCAAGTGTCTATGGAGAGAATGAAATGACAAGAATGGCAATGAGTAGACAATAAGAAACGTAATATTTCCATTGGCCACAACACACAGCATGTGTATAGGCAAATAAAGGAGATCAGCAAGTTTACCTTTATGCCTCTTGTAACAGCCAAGTGAACAACTGCAGGAGAAAAAACAGATTTATTTTCAGTATAATACTGTGTGCAGAGGTGGTAGAAGTACACACAGTACGGTTCTGAATCCGGTGTAACTACTTTTCTATGAGAAATATTCCAAAACCTTTTTGACACACATGAGTTGCCGTCACATGTGGTGGTGATTGTTTTTACATGTAATTAACAAGGGCCATTATTTTAAAACTGTGGTATGGGGTTCAAATACTCTCATATTTATATCGATTTCGAAATAATTATTTACAGACCCGTATTTTCCAGTTGTATAAACCAGTATCATTTTACAAAATGTACGATACATCACTGTAGCTGAATCGTAACGTTAATTTAGCTTTAGCATTTGATGGACAAGCATGCTATTTTGTATTGTTTTTAACAATATACCAGAACAAAATCGTTTTACAAAATATTGACTATTATAACGTTATCATCTACCTCTAATAGCATTTTTGTAACTTGTGACTAACATTAATATCGTAGATATACACATCGGGAAGCTCATCTAGGTTAGCTACCTTGAGAATATTTAGCTAAAGTTACTTACTATCTTATTTTGCAGGCTGGACATCTGTATTTTGGTGTCTCTTCACTGCACACATTGCATAATTGCATGATGGTACCGGTCAAAAATAATAAAAAGCCTAAATAGTTCCAATAATAGTTGTTAGTTGATTGCAAACTGTGTGAAAACCAGGAAAGACGTGATCTCGATTCCGGTTCAGATATCTTCCTTCAAAATAAAAGCAGGCAAATTCACATAGGCTCATCCAGTTTATTTGTTTTTTTGTGTGTAACTTTTTAATCTCTGCATTGTACTCTCCACAGCTTTCATTTGCAGATATTTTTCACTGCCGCTGCAGTTTTCTTTACCAATCATATTTGATTACATTAATGCAGTACATTTCTGCAATTAAGCCAAGTCAAAACTAAATCATACCAGAACAAATTATCATACAATTAAAAAAAATACTGGTACTTAAAAAAAAATCTCTTTCTAGGTGGCAGGCATATGGTGAGCTTTTCTGAAAACCTGTCCTGGGCCTGTTGCCTGGGTGTGCATGCCACTCCCCTGAGATAGAAAAAATAAACAACCCTCATTCCTCCAGTGAAAGCACTGGCACAGACAGGAAGAAAAAGAGAGTAGGGTGCAGGAAGAGAGTTGGGTCCAATTATCAAGTCAAGCTAAACAAATCTGGAATGCCTGTAAATCAACTAGAAATAGTTTTCATTCACATGTAACCAACAGAAATAAAATAATTCTTACTTGTTTAGTTAACATCATTTTTATTGAATTAAAATACATTACGATATCTTCTGCACCAACAGAAATGACTAAATGTATCCATGTATATATATTCATCAAGCACACACCACTGACCTATATAGCTCAACAAAAACTATTTTTGCACAGCTGTAACTTGAGAACAGGAGGTCTTGTTACAGGGTTCAGTGTGGAATGGAGAGCTGTCTCGTGACTCATTACTGGGCATGTTCGTGGGGTCACAGCGGTCCATTTACTAGGACAGGGAAGGCAGAGACACTTGGGCGTGGTCAATATCAGAAATCCAACTTGTGCCTGCATCTGTGTGGAAATCAGAATTAAACATTTGTTACAAACCATACCATGTAATCAAAAGGTTATTTTTTTATTATAAATTAATCTATAAAATGTTTTTTAGTTAAATATGTCCATTTCTATTCAATTCAAAGATTTCTATTCAAAGACCATGTTCACATACTTGGTTACAATCCAAAAGTGAAAGATATTCAGTTCACATTGATGCACAACAGGGAAAACGGGCAATCCTCACACCTGAGAAACTGTAACCAGCAACTGTTTAATTTTTTTCTGCTAATTGAGCATCTAGATTGTCACCATTTAATTTTCTGCTGGTTGTTCATTTTGCTGGCACAGGTAATGGTGACTAAACCAATTCATAGATTAGTTGTTCCAGCTGTGTAAAAATTGAACATGGTATAGGCTCCACCTTTCTACCAAATAGCTAGGACAAAGCAAACATCAGGCATAGCCCACATTTCATGGTCCTGTCTGTGATCACAAAAGCAGGCATTGTTCTCCTTGCATTTATGGGAGTTCTAGCTGCTTGACTTGCCTGTAGACTCCAGTTGTGTAAACATCCAAGTAGCAGGTAGTGTTTTTTCTTTCACAAGGTCAGATAACTAAATAAATAATGGTTTCCCAACAATGGCTAAACACAATTTAAAGAGTATAAAGGTGCACTGGTACCTGTAGACATCGAAGAAAGCCGATCAAGACGACGAGCTCTTGGTTCTTCTGCGTTTCATTTCGCTGTTGTGATATTTCTCTGCTATCTTCCTCTCATGTCCGGCGGGGCAGTGACGGTTTGTGTTCAGCTCGACTTCTCTCTTGGATCTCCCTTTGCCACCAGCATGGCAGCAGTACTCGTCCAGATTATAATAGTCATACTGATCGTAATATGCTTCCTCGAAAGAGACGAATCTTTCCATATCTGTCGCCATTTGGAAAACGGGATGCACCAGCTCTTACCAGACGATCCTCGGAGCGAGTAAACACATGATGTCACCCTGTGTGCTGTCACGTGACCACGGCTGCGCCACTCAGTGGTTGGAGAGATGCAAAATAAGAACTTATGCTGCTATGAATGTAACATGTTTGTTATTTGTATAAAAAAGAGTTATAAACACATTTTCCAACGTAATTTCACTTTTTATTATTATTTGTTTTACTTTTGTCCACTCATAATCACGTTTTGTGTTGGATTGAATGGTTTCCCCAGTTGTGGCCTGTGCAGCTGATGACATGTTGAACTAAATTTACATCAAACGCACGTTGGAAAGTAAAATTATATCAAATTAAAATTCTATATTATATAGTAACAATGTTGCTAAGGCGCAGTTATTGTATGATTAATGTTTACGCGTAGGTGGGTTATGGAAATATAAATATCAATTGAAGGTACGGTAATAACACATGGTGAGGAAACTCTCACTTGCATTTGTATGTGTACTCTTTAGTATTAAAACAAAGCACAATGCACATTATCCACAACGTGACTCATAAGTAGGGGTCAAATGATAATAAGTAACGTTACAGTGTAATAACACTGTACGTATGAAACAAAAGTCGTTTATCAGCTTGCACATCAGGTAATGTTACTGAAAGCGTTTCCGCATAGAGAGCCATGTTTCATGTTCAGATATCGGTTCATGTCGTGCGGCTCCGCTGCGGTCGCTCCCTGCTCCCTCGGCGGCCCGCGGGCCCCGCCCCGCCCCTCACCGTGTGGCACGTCCTGACGCGTTTCCACGTCGCTGTTCCGCCTCACAAGCGAGCTCGCTGCGTGTGTATGCGTGTCTCCAGCTAGGCCAGAGAGTGATGGCGGCGCCCGTCCTGAGAGTGTCCACCCCTCGGTGGGAAAGAATAGCTAGGCTTATTGTTTGCCTGTTGGGCATACTATTGTCTCTATATGCTTTTCACGTCGAGAGGGAAAAGGCTCGGGATCCGAGTTACACGGCTGTGTGCGACGTCAGTAGCTCCATCAGCTGTTCAAAAGTGTTCAGCTCAAGGTAATTTGAATTCAGCAAAGAGCGCCTACAGTGGCGCTCAATGAAGCTGCCTGCTATTATGGCCATCTGGGAGAGGCTGCGCGCTTCAAACTGTCAAATGCTCTCTGCTAACATTTACCTGCTGCCCGCTGCCGCTAAAGCTAAACCGTAACTTCTGACGTGCTGTGAGCAGAGTGATAGTTGACTTGTTTTTAGACAGGTTGTTCAGCAGTTACCTTCTCATTTAATAAGCACATCATTAGCTCTCTAGTTAGCTCGACAAAGCTAACTTTGCTAACCGTTAGCTAATGAAATCAATTTGTTATCACTATTTCTTAGCCGGTTAGCCATGGACGGTGAACAGTCAGTTGTTAAATTATCACTTGATGAGTGGCTGATGCTAACAGGTCGTATGGTCTCCCTGTGTACAGGAGACACATCTGTAACACCAACCTGAGCACAAAAGTTTTATCACATCAACGTTATCATTGTGTGTATGTTGTTGCTACAAAGCCATTCATCCTGTCGGGAAAAACTGCGGTTTCTGGAGGCTAGCTACAGTTAACCTGTATAGTTTTGGGTAATGTAATTTTTAACTTTACTTAGCTTACCCAGCCTAACTTCGGTTGCGCTCACGTTAGCTGTCATGTTTCTCGTCGTGCTAATGTCACTTGGCAGCTATCAGCCAGTCCAAAGGGTTACCCTGTCTACTTAAACACATACTGTAGCTGCTCCAAAGGTTAGTGGAGGGGACTATAACATTGTTTGCTGTCTTAAAGTTGCTGCACACCATCTCACATTGTTACCAGTTAGACATATACTCCATAACATGCCATAACTCCACAGATAAAAGAGCTGCTAGAGAATTACTTTGATTTATTTCTGACGGGAAATAGCCAGCATTGGTTTAATCATTCAGTCGTTTAAAATAGCACCCATTTACATTGTTAAAATAAGAGTTATTACAGTTATTGTACTAAATCAGCCCTGTGCATCAAATCGACACACCAGCTTTACTGTGGCCACATGCAGCTATGAATGAATCCCATCTCTTCAGTCACACTGACAGTGATTGCCCACTTTGCACACACACATACACTCACAGCATGACTGGAATGCAGCCTTTCTACGATTTGTTACATACTTGTTAAATGAATGAGTGAATTCTTTGATTATTAGAGATGGTCTGGCTGTTGTAATCAGTCTCGTGAGTATTTTTAGATTTCAGGTTGCCTGCCTAAAATAAATTTGCTATTTGTAAAGACGGGATGTCCCAAAATCTCGTCCTTTAAGCGTAGAATCATAACAGCTGACTTTAGTGTTTACAGTCTAGGTTTCCCACTATAATCAATGGTTATATATGAAGCAAATTCTGTATGTTTGGTTATGCAGTTAATTGTATCTGTATGTTTAATTGCCTATTTTGTGCATGTTTCCTTAAATACTTAATCATTTTTTAAATAAGGCCTTGAATCACTAGTTTAAAATACTGGCTTTCAGTAAATTTTCAGCTGGGTTTAGTCAATTCGTTGATTAGTTGATCAGCAGAAAAGCTTTGATTTTGGACTGTTGGTGAGAAAAACAAAATGCATGTAGACGTCACCCTAAACTCTGTGTGTGATTGACAGTTTTACAGACAATTTCCACGTAAACAATCCAGAAAATAAACACGAGTCAACATCATGTTCCTAGAGGTTCTTGTACAACAAACATTAGGAAGTATTTCAAATTATCTTTTGACCTAGAATGTAGTTCCATCCATTTAGTCCGCCTCATTGGGTTAGTATTTGACAGTGATCTAGTCTTTCTAGTTTGCTACAACTTTCTTCTGTATTTCTGAAAAAAAATTGTAATTGCTTTGTTGATGTTTTGTTGCTGTGGTTTAGGTGGGGTCGAGGATTTGGACTCTTGGGCTCAATTTTTGGAAATGACAGTGCACTGAACCAACCCAATAGTGTCTACGGGATTATCTTTTATGCCTTCCAGCTTCTGCTAGGTAAGATGTCATTGAATTCAGAGTAATCTGTTAGTATTGCAAATTCAGTGATGACTCCAATGCACACTTTGCCTTACTTTGCCATGGCTATATTTGACTGAATGTGACTCACATGACACTGACACATATTAAAGGGCTATGTACTGCATAATTATAATTCATACTTTTTGAAACTGATCCTATTGAAAGTGCATTAATATTTTGTGTTTTTTGGAATAATTCTAACTAGGTTGTAGTAAGACTGCAACCAAAACGTCATGGAGGAACAGTATGAATACTCTAACCAAGGTGATCCAAGAGCATTGATTCCTGTAGCTTTAAGTTTAGTGGCTTCATTTGTTTAAGTTTGATTCCTAACAATACCGTGTTTGTCTGTGTATAATTTTTCCCACTGACGGACAAGAGTCATGATCAGCATTTCTCCTCATGTGTGACCTGTTTTAACTTGAAGGTTTCTTCCCCTTTGTTTACGTCCACAGTCACATTATCTTCTCCTCAGTACAGTGATGACAACACTAACTCAGTCATGCGGGTTTGACATATTTGCCTGCCGAGTTGCCTGTAGGCTTCTCTTGCCACCTGGCGCAGAACAAGAGATCATTTTAGCCACAGCAGTTACCACTGATTTGACTAACACAAAAGCAGCCCAGTTAAACCAAACTATTACAGCATTTCAATATTTTCATATTAAAAGCAAGACCACTCCATTTCAGGACTTAAATTACACGTATAGATTAAAGAAACAGACAATGATGTTTGTTTTGAGGGGAAAAAACAGCAAATTAAATATGTCACAAATAGAATTACTCTTTACACCGATGGAAAAAAAAATATGAAAAATGCTATTTGTCAATAAAGCATTCCCACAATGGTCTTAAACAGTTGATAATGAAATATTTTGTTGCTTTTTTTTTATGCAAATAAGTAGATCTATTGCCTTTAGATCAGATACAGTAAATATGAACCATTCAATGCACTGTACTTTATATTTAATCAATTTTAAAACAGTAATTGGGGAAATTTTCACTTATAAATCATTCAGAACTTTACTTACTTGCTTATTAGGACTTTGATAGCAGGTTAGGAATTATCTTTCTGCTTTGTCAGCTGATAAATTCAAATGTCTAATCTTGTACAAAGAACTTGTACAAATCATCAAGCATAGGCTCCACTCAGCATCTGACTGAGCATGTGTAAATAAATCTAACTGAGACCCACAAAGACTCTAAAAAAATATGAAAACGCTTCGAGCTTAATATTTCTGAAATGACAAAGAAAAAAACTGTACATATGCTAGCCATAAAGGCAAAACAAGAACCCCATATGACTGCAAAGGAAGCCAACACAGAACCAGTGCACTCTTCCTTGAATGCACAAATGGGTTTATACAGTATAAGAGTGATGAGAAGGAAACCTTTGCTGCAACCTCAGTACAAAAGTCAGTGTCTTAAGTATGCATAGCAACATCTGGACTTCTTTTAACATCTGAATAAAGGCTACTTTTTAATCTCTGTTTGCAGTGATCAACGAAATATATGCACAATGGTGCCCAAACTGTATTCTCACACATCAATCGTTATGGGTCTAAACATTTGTTACAGTAGAAAAAATTACATTGCTTTGTTGTTTACATACAGTTAAAACATCCTGCATTCAAAATCTTTCTGAAGTAAATATATGCATCCAAAAATAATAAAAGTACCAAAAGTAAAAGGTCAGTTTCAGAATAATATGTATTGTATAACTAGATTATAATTTATCATTTATTGGATTTTATAAATCAATCATGATAATGTAGTAAAGTATATTGTTTGTCTCTAAAATGTAGTGGAGTCTATGTATAAAATATAATATGGAATTGTACTCAAGTAAAAGTACCTCAGAATTATGCTCAAGCACTTCAGTTAATGTACATTCAGTAGTTTTCACCACTGGGCCTGTCACTATGTAAAACACTGATTCTAATTGAATAAATTAAATTCATTTATGACAGTTAAATCATGTACAATTATTATTGACCCATATTTTCTTACATCCCTACTAATGATGAGATACATTTTGGTAGCAAGCGTTGTCCTTGAGCATTGTTTGTTACAAACCTGATGAAATGTCACCACCACAAACACTGAGGAAACTCTGCCTTAGAACTGTGACTCCACGTCATGTGACACCAGAATAGTACGACCAGTGTATTCCGTGTTTATCTAACTGTCATCACGAGGAGGATGATCAGAAATAGGCCTGTCTGAGGCTGAAAGCTTTGTGAAAAGAGCTGACTCATCAGGATCCCTGTGTGTTGCAAGGTTGTGTCTTTTTTTCCACTCATTTGCCTAAGCCCTAGTTTGTGTTTCTCGCTCTAGGAATGACTGTCAGTGCAATGGCCGCCCTCATTCTCATGATGACATCCATCTTCTCGGTGGTGGGTTCACTGTACCTGGGCTACATCCTGTATTTTGTCCTAAAGGACTTCTGCATCATCTGCATCACCACATACGCGCTGAACTTCATTCTCTTTATTCTCAACTACAAGCGACTGGTTTACTTGAATGAAGCCTGGAAGCAGCAGCTCCAGGCCAAGCAGGACTAAGCTGTCGAGTACGGCAAGAAAAGTACAACAAACAACAACAAAAGATACGTGACCTCTGAACATTTGACTTGCCACCAGGAGACCTTGCTTCCAAACAATGTTTATTCTGCTGTGTGTTCAAAAAAAATGAAGAAATTTAACTTAAATGTTGGGCCTGACATCTCAATGTTGATTGCATATACCAGAAGGATTTGTAAGTGCAACATGATTTTCTTTTAATTTCTTTTTCCTTGATTAACATTGTACTCGCTTGAGGAAGGGGATTGCTGTGAGTGTGTGTGTGTGTGAGAGAGAGAGAGTGAGTGTGCATGTGTGTGTGGGAACACAGCATCCCATGCAGGCAGAGGCTGAAGGCCACAATAGTGAATGACGGAGGACAGCTCTCTTTTTGAACAAAATGATCGCAGGATGGAAGAAAACGCAGGACATCAAAGGGGTTTACCTGACACTGTTAGAAAGGTCCTATTACTGCACAGCAGATCTGCACTAAAACTTGGAACCAAATACTGGCTCCCCAAATTAGAAAAACTCATTAGGTGATCGTACAGTTTGCAGATAATGTTCTATGGCAGGGTGGGGGTAGGACAAAATGATTTTTACAATTTTTGTTTTTCATGTTTACACTTTGTAGTACATTTATTTTTGAAGAGGACCACTAAAAATAAACACAGGACAATGTGAGATATTGTATGTAGATCAGTCAGATTGTTTGTTTTGCAATTCTGTAAATAGCTGCTAAGCAATATTCCAGGCTAGATTGTGATATAGTGATGACACAAACCTTTAAGGAAAAATAAATACATAAGAAAAACAAAAATAGGAGAAGACAAAAGTAAAACTGAACAAAAAGCAATCCAAGTCACAGTTGGGGATGGGGGGTCTGTGAAGGTGTGCTCGGAACAACATCTCCTGTCCTGTAATCCTGGTCAGGCCAGAAGTCTTTGTTGTAAGTGGTTACTGTTTCATCTGAAGCCACCGAGTCTTTTAACTATTGGTTCTTTTCACCAAGTTTGCATAAATGCACCCTCACCTTTCTTTTCTTTTTTTTTTTATAAATGTTAGTTATTGTGTGAAAAGCATTCCTGACCACCACACAAGTGGGATTCCTAAAGACTTATGTGCCTAAAGGAGTGTTAAGGTGAATTACCTTTTTTCTTTTCTTTGTTGTATTGTCGCAGGTCCAATGCTTTATTTTTATGATCACACCTTTGTAAATTAACATACCAGTGAAGTGTTTTCTCCCTCCCTAATAGTCTCACGAGGTAGCAAAGGCTGCTACACTGTGATTGTCTGCTCAGCAGTAGAATGACCTGGTGGCAGAAGCATCTCTTGATATTTCTCTTGCGGTTGCATTAATGTTCATCTGGCTTCTGTTCACTGTCTGGCGTGTACACATTTAATGTCACTGGAACAGTAGAGGTGATCTAGACAGGCTGATTTACAGTTCATTTAAGTGATGTGAAGGCAACATGGGAAATGTAATGTTTGGTTGATATGAACGGTGGAAGCTTCTGTAAGAAAACTAAACGGTATGTGTGGTGTGGAAAGATTTCCAGGTTGCTGATGGTTTCTGATCACACTGAAGCTTGTAGGCATTCACAGTATTGTCAGTTCAGTGACTAAGTAGGACCACTGTCTCCTTTCTATCCAGAATCCACTGACTTATCAGATGCATGGTTCACTAACTCCTGGCTTGAAGTATGTGTTGGCCACCTGTAATAATGTGATTTCATCTGTGGTGTCAAACCAACTTGTTAATAGTTCATATCACTGCTAGTCTCCACGCCCCTTCACATTTTAATAGAATACAAGCTCCTAGACAGCTGTTTGATTGGGGGAGGGTTGTTAACTAGCTGTCAGGAAAGTCATTTCAATTATGCGCCCTGTGACGATGTGTGAAGTCATCACTTGTGTATGAAAATGGAAATTGAATTGGGACATTTTTCCAGGATGTTGTCAAAGTAAAATGATCTGTGTTTATATGTTGTGACCCATTTGCTACTTATCATAGACATCACTGTGAACCGCTTTCCAAAGCATAGTCTTTTTATATTTTTGAATTAGTTCTTTTTTTTTTTAGACGGAACATGGTTCCTGTTCACCACATCAACACGTGTCCTTTCGGTTTTGGTGACCACAGTAAATAATGACGTGCTGCAGTTTGGCAGACTAACATCCAAATCCACTTGACTTTCACTTTGATGAACTGCATTATTTAATTTTGGGACTCACAATGGACAGTAAAAAAAAATGCTGCAAAACACAATATATTTCTCTCTTTATTTGTCAGTCTGTCTTTTTTCTGTTCCATGCAATCACCCAAAATGCAACTCAGTTCGCTTGACTGCAGGATTTTAGGTGCATTTTGCTATTAGCTGCTAATGTAGCCTCAAGCTGAGATGACGAGCAGGCTGCAGAAGTCTCGTAATCTGACATCTCCAGATATTTTCAAACTTTTAGTCTTCTACTAACCAAAGTGGCACTGTTTGATTCCCTTCCAAGCAAATTTCCAGTCTTGCAACTTAATTTTCAGGAACCAGTGGGAGAAACTCATTTGTAACACTATGGCTTGCTTTGGAATTTGGTTGCCAGTTACGTTGACGTGATCGGTAGTCAAGTGGCAAAACAATGCAAAAACCCGCACAGTCCAAAATGTTTGGTCGTCCATTGAATGATTTTATGTTTCCATCTCTTTTTAGCAAGTCCTCTTTTAGATGTTCCACATATAGTATTGTCCTGTGCTCACATGTAAGACAAGTCTCCTCCTAAAGTCAGTTTTTCCATTTAGATGACTTAAACTGACATAAATTGCTAGTTGTTTTTTGGCAACAACTATGGGTCCTGTGAGTATTGACCATATTACTGACAAGCATACATTAAGCAGCCTGCCATCAAAGTTCACAGCTCCAGTCACATGCAAGCCTATTACACTAGTTACGCGTAGTTACTTTAAAGAAATGGGTAAGGAATTTGGACGTTAAAAGCTTGGCTGGTCACCATCGCAGTATTGTGATGGTTTAATGTTGAGACGATAGATACTGCATTCTCATTAATATTCATTTAGGCCCTAAGGTATAACTGCCATGTTAGTTGCATCACCAATGCCAACAAAAGTGCCTTTTGTTTGATCACTAGGCCTTGAGCCAAAGACGAGCAACAGTAATAGCCTTGTAAAACGATGAACGCTAACAGTAACAGGCACTTCTGCTTGCCTTCATTAAGATGTAAGCTGATCAATTGGTAATTCCCAAAGGTTTAATATTTAGTATCTGGGCAAAAATCCTTTCGAGAAAAACGCCGTGTCAATCAATGGTGGTTCCTTTTTACTTTTCTGAACTCCACTATCTAAAAATCTTTATTTTGTCTAGCTAGGACATGTTTGTTAGCTGAGAATACACTCTGTTTAAACTACATGATTGTAATGTTCTTTTTTTGTCATTAATTATGCCCTTTAGCTGTATAGACTGTTAAAATTCGGGGTTATTTTAGGAAAACGTTGAAAAAGTTGAGGGGTTGGAGGGCTAGGAATCCATGTGTCAGCATATAATGTTTATTAAATTTGTTTCTAGAGGAAAACTTAACTGGGTTTGCTTCTGTATTGCCAAATATGTTTTAAAATGCTGTATTTTCTTACATGGAAAAGTGTTACATGAATGGTAGGAGGGTGCAAAAAAAAAGAAAAGTAATCTCATTAAATCCGTCTTACCTTAAGAGAAAACTGTGGAAAAGGTTGACATGAGAACATTTTTAATTGTGTCATTGTCATGTGGAAATGATCTACCATTAAAACATTCCCTCTGAAAATACATGTCAATTCAAGTTTTTTTGAAATCAGCAGTTTTCAGCTTGTTTCCTGTGGGTCTAGTTTGCAGAAAAACATGTATATTAATACTTTTAAACTTCCCTCTGAAAACCTCATCCAGAATACATCATCTAGGAGTTTTTCATCATCAGACATTCAGATGACAATTCAATGCCAAGGATGATGTGTTCAATAACACCCCAATCTTGAGCTGTGCAGCACAGTTATGTAAATAAAAAAAGCTTTACAAAAACAAAGAAATAAATTGCCTAAAAATGAAATGTTATTGCTTGTCACATTTTGACAAATCCTAATTTTTTATACGTCTACAACAAAATGTAAATAAGAAACCTCCCATCTCTTGTTTATTTAAAGTAAAGCCGAGTCAGAATATTCACTGTTTGTCCAGCTGTAAGACAAAGGTCAATTTTATGAAGAGCACACGAGCAGAGTTACTGATAGTGAGAAGTCTGATTGCAGTCACGCCACCATCAGCAACCAGCATGTCACTTAACCCTTTGGGTGCTTTTATTTTTATTTTTTTAATCAGTCAGTGATTTAAGGAGACAGTATCTAGACTGCAAAGCAGACTGCAGCATGTTCTAAAAACCTGAATCAGTAATGCTGAAATTGTTAGGGTTTTCTTTTCCATCACCACTAACTACTAGTAATTAGAAAAACTACAGTGCAGTTTCTCTTTATTGCCTTGATTCATATTTTTCTGTTGATGCTCATATATAAAAATAAAGCACTTTTTTGATTAGATTCCACATTGTAGTTTACAGTAACATGCTTATTGTGAACTACTTAGTACTTTAATCTTTAAAAAAAAACATACACGTTTGTGTAACGTACAGCTTTCAGAGGCTTACATTTCTTTAAAACAATTGTGACATCACAGCTATGTCAAACTCTTAAAACACTAATTAAAGTTGTTATTATAGAGCATGTATCAATGTTTTTCCTTAAAACACACACAGAAGTAGAACGCAGGAGTTAGCACAGCAACTCTCTTTTCCTGTCTCTGTGATGTGCTTTGTCTGCCAGGTATCTTCATATTACCTGACAGGAGGAAAGGTCAGAGCTAATCACTGATCAAGCACTGATTGGGGTTTTATCTGACCCTTTTGTGACAGCAATTGAATGGCACCACCTAACATATCTGTATCAGAATATCCTGTAACAACTGAATAAAATCTCCCAGTCTTCACTCCAAAGCACAGTAATTCTCATTATTAAAAACCTTATTGCACTTGTTCATTAGCACAAATTCTTATAAAACCCACAAAATTTCTCATATATGCAAAATAATCCAGCTAGCTGGGAAAAAAACAGATTGGTGGTTTAGTTAATAAATGCAGATCCCAAGATTAGCACAGCTAAATTGTGTTGTCATGGTGGTTTGATCTTATGTACACATTGTTTTAAAGGAAGTGCTCCATTGTATAAAAGAAGCTGACTGAATTTAACCAGCATTTGTCCCTATGGCATAGTGGCTCACATGGAATTAAGTTGTTCCTGGACTGGATGCCTTGAAACTGGCAGGTGTCAGAAAGAGCAGGGGTACTTGGTCCAAGGAGGTAGTGTTCCCGTGTCATTTGCCAGTCTCCAGTACCTCTCCCTTAAGATGAATGCTGCAGCTTTGGGCTGCCTTTGCCTGGTGAAGATACCCTTCTTGTTCCCTACCACTCGGAGGACCCCTGCAGACACCAGACAGATCAACAAGGACCTCAGCAAGCACAGGATGCAGACACAGAGAAGCCTGTTGTCAGGTGACTGAGCAGACTGACTAAGACTGAAAAAGCAAAGTTAATTCTACAGGTACAACTTTAAGTGCATAGATATAAGTAGTTAGAAGATGGCAAAAATACAGTAGCTCCATCACCAGGATTTGTCTCCTGAATGCCACAGTCTTAATCAATGCAAAAGTAACGAAAAGCACCAACTGAATGAGTGAACTATGTAAAAATTAAAGAAATCGCCATTTCTACACCCAGGGCTGTTCCAGGACATTTTGCTTAATATATTATTTTAAATGTAACTTTACGTTTTTCAACATCTTGTCTGTGCTATTAACATCATATCATATTAGAAATTTGTATGCACAATTTAAAGAAACCTGGTTTTTAATATGCCTGTAGTATTCTAACATCAACATTTATCTTAACTAGCACAAATTTTTCAATATATATATATATTTTTTGCATATTTTAGGCCTTTAGTTTTTTCTACAGCATCTACACTGTTTCATGTGGATAATATTATGTTTGCATGGACCATGAATTCATAGCCTGACCATGATTCCTACCAACACAGTGATCTGAATCTACTTGTAGTCCCCTCAGCATCAGATGTTTAATGCAGGGTGTAATATGCACACTGCATAAACTGGGAAAAAATACTTCAGATTGTTGTGATGTGCAGCTGTCGTACCTTGTGAAGTCATGAAGTCTGCAAAGTTCCAGATGAGTTCACCAACAACATACTGCTTCCTCTTCTGGTCTAACACACTGTGGTAGTTCCTCAGGACATCCTTCTGGTACTCCTCAGTAAACATCACAGGTGGATCCTGAAGAGGGAAAAGAAATTTTGTTAAAAAACACCTGAAATTATTTGCAGCCTTAGTATCCTATGAAAAATAAACAACTGTTTGTGTAAAACACTCCAGTAACTGATTGTATGAGTGAGTGTATGCTCACACTGTGAAGCCCCGGCACCGTATCTGCTCCATACTCGCTCTGGATGATGGGTTTCTGGTACTTTCCATACCAGTTTTCAAACTGAGTGTTGAGCTGGATGGGGATGACCTCCAAGTGGCCTGGATCATGGTACCAGGAGAAGTAACTGTTCACACAGATCACATCCACAAAGGGTGCCTATGGACACAATAAAAGACAAAATATGACTTTTAGAGACACAGAATTTGATTAGCTTTTATGAACATAACTTGGAAATAAAGGCTCTGACAATAACCTCAACATTCTTGTATATTTGTTTAATAATTAATTTACACACAAGGAATATTCTAGTAGGTTCAGTGATCTGTTGTGAGGTAAATTATGTAGTATTATTTCCACAGGACAGAAGCCAGTGTTTCATTCACATGTTACATCTTTTTATTAGGAACTATGTAGTGGTTTCACTTTGCTTTAGGCCTTGAAACAATGGCCGCAGTTTGTCTGTGGGGGAAATCATTGAGAACTTACAAGCTACAAACACCACCTTCAGCGATACCCCTCACTGCACAGGAATGTGAAAAATTCTCAGATGTGTTGTGGCCTTGGGCAACAAGTCAGTCAACAAGAGCTTCAGAATATCAACTGATAAACCTCTGAAGGACGACTCAACAATCTGACTTTCACTCAAGTCTCTCCCCAAAACACTGCACTATTATTACAATATTTCCAAAATATGTGTTTGATAGTATCATGAATATCTGCCCTTAGAGGCCACAAAAACATATTTTGTCAACTTCTAACTATGAGTGACGAGGTCGTAGATGAACACACTATTTTCTACCAAGGTTTTTATAGTGTTTGGTCACTTATTTGTGTGCACTAATGAGGATTTATCAACAAATTATTTCTAGGGTTGTTTGTATATGTTACCAACACAGTCGGTGCTCACAGGAAGATTATCTTAGGTTGAGGGTTAAGATACATAATAAGAACATGTTTTTCCCAAAGCTAAACACTGGTTGTTTTTTTTAAGATAAGATAACACTTTAATGATCCCCATGATTAGTCATGATCATTTATTTTTATAGAAAGTATGTTTTGCAACATTTCAGGGGTTTTAAAACGTTTCTTCTTGCACTGACAGCTAATTCAGGTCAAGTTAGAGGAATTAAAATCACTGTTATTAAGCATATATTTAATTTTTTAAAAAGTATTCACTCATTTCAGAGAAAAACAAATGTAAACTTTGAGTTTTTGACCTTAAAATGCAAGTTGTGTTTTCCATTCAAACTAATTTTAAAAAGTGACTTAACACCAGTTTGTAAAGCAGCTTTCTCTTGGTTGGAAGCTCTATCTATATTTCTTCTGACCACAGCTGACATCACTGATGTGTTGAGTGTGGCCTTAAGTGGACTCTGCAACAAAACCTAGTGGTGATGTTACAGTGTATAACACTGCAGGAGGTTAAGAAGTAAGCAAGGACAATTTTTTCAGGGTTTTTTCTGTTCAACTAAACAATAAAAAAATGTTTAATATTCCTATAGCAATTAAAGTACGGATACATAAATAAATGTCAACATGACAAATAATCAATGTGCTGTGCAAGTGCTGTCGAGACTCACCCCTCTGTCCCTGGCATAGTTACTATCTGTGACATAAGTGACCGGCCGGGTGGGGTCCAGAGTTCTGGTATGTTTAATCACAGTTCTGCAAAAAAAACCAAAGATGTCTAAACTGCAGGTACAGGGGTGTGTGTGTGTGTGTGTGTTTATCCCACAGTCTCATAATGATGAATAATCACAACAATGTCGCACAATGCTAACAGCTGGCCTTTAATATTTATGTTGATTTAAAGAAACTGTGCTCTAGAATTACATGTACACTTTGTTCAAACACGCACACACATCATCCCCCTTTAGGTATGCTGAATATATGTCTGTCCTGTTTTTCTACTCGAAGCTTCAGGCTGTTGCTGAGCTCCAGCTGTTCAGGTTCTGGGCAGCTTCCTGACTACTCTTACATTAGCATTCCACACATCGAAGTAAAGGGATATGCTGTGACTGATAAACAAATCAATATCTCTCCTACAGAAACTCATATAATTAGTTTACAAATGCTTCACATTTTCCTCAACCCAGTAACCCAGATCTTGTCAGGTTTTGACACCGTCACCAAAATACAAATAAGTAAATAATAATAATAAAACATAAAGTAAAACCTTAGAATTTCAAAGCATCAACAAGTCCCAAAGCAGGGGTAAGAAAGATCATCCACAACAGGAACTAGTCACTGTGTGTATGAATACTTATTAATGAGTGGATTCATTCAGTGCAGTGGTTCACATTAAAAAAATCAACAGTACTTACTTGAAATAGTTTTCAGCAGGGGGCAGCTCTGAAGCGGGCTCATTGGCTACAGACCACATGACCACAGAGGGGTGGTTCTTGTCCCGATGTACGAGTTCATCCATGACTTCCAGGTGATGGGCGAGGGAGGCGTTTCCAAAACTACGACTAGATCAGCAAAGCAAAAAAGACCCAGCATGCACAGAGTTGACAGACAACACATACCAGATCCACCCATCATACAGCAGCTCACAAGATAAAGCTAACACTTATCAGCACCTGTAAGTCACAGCAGTGAAGACTCATCTGAGAAAATGTCATGCTTGTCAATAACAGATTAAAAGAACTAATTGTCTCATGTATTCACATCCCCTTGAATTCCAGACACGGAGCCTGAAAGGACACGTTCACATTTTTCCAAGTCTTTCTTAAAATAATACTCACGACACATACACATATGTTTATTGAGTAAAGTTGCGGGTTAGTGGAGTTTTGGAAGAGATGGGGACAAAACCCACAGTCCTTGCAAAAATGCAAGGCCCTCTTTCTCTGTTTTCTACGGAAGAGGATTAGGGCCACAATGAAAATATTATTTGAGTTCTGACTTTTTTATTCTGAGTTTAAAGTCAGAATTCAAGGACTCAAACTTCCAGTTATTTTCAAAACATCCGGTCTTGTCATGTGGAACATGGCAATGCCTATGTTCTTAGCGTTAGCTGTCCTAATGTGGGAGCTAATAGGCCTGTAAAATAGGCTACACGCTGCTGCTGTCCTTCGTTCATTCTCCATGAGGAGAAAACGACGGCTGATTTTCATACGGCAAGCATCTACTCCGTTTGTTGTCTTTTATCTTCTGCTTACAATGTGACTACTTCAAATTCCTTTTTGAACGTTATTTTTTCTTTTTACACATGCGCAGATGTAAAACACCGAAATAAATCAGATTAACAGGTATATGTGCAGGAAGACATCGGAGTATTGGGGAGAAATCCAGGTGTCTTTATCCAATTTCTCATAATCAGATAACTGCCATTATCTGATAAAGCCTATCAGATAATGCTGTTTACATGATCCGTTAATAATCTGATAACTCCAGAAATCAGATAATGATCAGATTTTTAGAGTGCATGTAAACGGGCCCAGTGTTAGACTGTCCTAACTTAGACAGGCTGAGCTTTCACTAGTCACACATAAGTCTGTGCTTTCTCATTTCTCGTTCTCATACACTGTGACTAATCGTAAGATGCTTGTGCTGTTGACCACCCTGAATTCTCAAGTCACAGACATGTCAGCAGTGACACTTACATGTCTTTGATGCCAACCCCTGGACTTTCACCTATCACCACGATGCCGTGGCGGTCACACATCTGCAGGATCTCCTCAGCATAGGGGTAGTGGCTGGTGCGGAACGAGTTGGCCCCCAACCACTTCATTAAGTTAAAGTCCTTGACAATCAGGGGCCAGTCGAAGCCTTTACCTCGAATCTGCCACACAAGACAAACAGAGGATTAGATTACAGGCTGGATCTATTTCTTTCAGTATAATTTTCATGGGAGTGTTACATCTACTCATCACACATTTTGGTTTTGCTTCCCTCTAGTGGTACTCACATCAGAGTCCTCATGTTTATTGACACCATGGAAATAGAAGGGCTTGTTGTTGATGAGGAATTGGGTTCTGGTAACATTAACAGTGCGGATTCCCACAGGCAGAGTATACACGTCTTCATATGCTTCATATCTCCCGTTGGCTGCCACTAAGCAAACCTGGACGTTAAAGTGAACACCTTGTAAGGGAAACTCAGAAACATATTTCTTGGTTTGTCTGCAAAGTCCGCACCTCCTCCAGCATGTATATAAAAGTTTGGGATGATTGCTCAACAAGTACAGCTCACACCTCAAAAGGATTTATAATTAAGACTTATTTCAGACTACTTCAAATTTTGCACAATGTATAAAAATGTCTTTGGTAACACTTTGTAATAAGGGAACAAAACACATTCTTAGTAATGCAAGAGTGACACACATTAACGCAGGATCTATTATATGTTCCTGTTCACCATTGCTCAAGAAATGATCACATCACCATGAATTTGCTCTGTGTGATTGTTCTTATCAAGTAGCAACATATAGATGTGTGCACACGTCCTGTTCTGCTTTCAGAAGTCAAATGCATGTTGTTTTCTATCTAACTGTATTTCACCTAATATGATGTGTAAAGTAATGTATAAAAAAAGCTAATTAAGTAATTAATTTCTTCATTAATTATGTGTTAACTGATCAGTGTGGGTAGTGGCAAAGAAGTGAGCAATCCCTGTGCTGCCAGGATACTAATCTGGGTGGGGCAAGTGAAAAAGCAGCGCTTGTGGTGCCATTGAATCTTTGCTGAATAAATAAAGGTTTAAAGACAAACAGAAACAGAAATTCATAAAACATATAAAATATAATCAAAGTATTTAATTAATGTTGATTAATTAAACTTGAACCCTTATTTTGAAACCTACACCAACAACAAGTATTCAAATGCTTTACTCAAGCAAAAGCACGGATAACACACTAAATACTAAATAATATTAAGCAAAAGTATGAAGGTTAAATGTAGAAATTGTGCTTAAATTAAAAGTAAGCACAAGTGGTCAACTGAGAAAATTGGCCCCTGTGACTATTATACTACTCTTACAACTATTTATTTTAAGTCACATGCTTCCTTAATAACTACAATTACAATGCTCCTCTGACCTAAATGTGAAACTCACAAAAAGTCACTGTGGCATGTATGTGAACATGTTGTTTTACCTCCAAAGAGTAGAGATAACCTGGATTCACATGCATCAAGTATGGCCACCACAGACGGACATCTACTACTTTAAGCACTCCAGATGACTCGGTGGATGAGGCCACACAGTGTCCATCTTTGTCAATCAACGTCACCTTCAGGGTGGCTGTGGCAGCACCTCGGACTGATACATCGTACTTGACTAGACCTAAAACCCAAGGAAAACAGTTATTTCAAATAAAACCACATCAATTATAAGGAAGCTGTTGTTATGTGTGAGGCTGATGATACACATTCACACAAAGATTTTTTAGAAAACACCTCTATTCCTCTATTACAAATGCTTTGGTGCTGGTGAGAGTTTGAAATTTTATGCATTTATTATTTAGTTGCATTCATTTACCAGTATTATCCAGGAAGTCAGTCACCACAGTGATGTCATCCACATACACCTTTGGAGTAGTATACAGCAGTACAGGACGATGTATCCCAGCATAGTTGAAGAAATCAAAGTAGATGTTTTGGACGAAAAATCCAGGAGGATACCTGTTGCAATTACATTTTTCTTATTATGAATTCTGACAAATACTAAGCACTTTAAAGTGAGCTTTCACAGTTTTAATGTGGCAGGAAAAGTTCATATTAAAGCACCTAAAAGGAGATAAAGCATCAGCTGAGAAGTGCAAGAAGTAAGGAGCAATGTAAGTAAAGGACGCAACATATGAGATGAAATCTCACTTTAGTTAAAGTATAAATGCTGAAACATCACCTGTGCTGTCACTGGTGACATTTTAAGCACAAAATACAGTTGAAGTGCTGCACTGTCATTTGAAATATATGATAGTTAGATAGACAAATAGATAGATGTGCGTTTTTAAACAGACACACAGTTGAGCATGAGTCACAGTCATAGTCAGTGATGAAAGTGGTTGTAGAGTCAGTTGATATGTCAGGTGTGAAAACCGTAAAAAAAAAAAAAAAAGTGTTTCAGAAGAAGAAGTTTTAAAACAGTGAAATGCAGATATTAGATAACAGGTAATTAATCAACTAGTTGAGTTGCATCTGTTTTTATAATCAAGTAATTTTCCAAGCAAAAAACACATCTATATTAAGTCAGTATTTTGTTTTAAAACTAGAACAGTGAGGTTACATGGTGCGGTCGTTCATGTACTGGACGGTTCCTGGAGGTAGAGTCATCAGAGTCAGAGTGTTGTTGACAGCGATGGTGATCCTGCAAGGCACACTTGGGTCCTTGCGGATTACGCTGCCTATCTCGACCTCAAAAGGAAGATGACCACCTTCGTGTTCTGTCACTTTCACCCCGTTCACCCACTGCAAAGGTAAAGACAGTGACTCTGAAGAAGCCTCATCCTGCTAATTCAGTAGCTGTTTGTAAAGGGTTTGACTGACTATATGATGATGTCAGCTCTAGTTTGTTTATCAGTGATAGACGGTAAGCCTTTACACCATCACGAGTCTCTGACTGGATCTGATCTGGAGGATACAAATGTTACTCACCACCACTGAATAATAGTGAGCACTTCCCACCCTGAGAACCACTCTCGTTTCCTCATCGTCGACCCAGCGAGCAGGCACCACCACCTCTCGCTCGTACCACACCCAGCCAATGAAGTCCCTCAAAGCGGGGTCCTGTGTGATATCGTTGTAGCTGGCAGGAACCGGCATGTCAATCACTGGACCAGTCTAGGGAAAATAGGTAGCTCAGGTGATGTTTCAGCATTTATACTTTAACTAAAGTGAGATTTCATCTCATATGCTGTACTCATACCACAATAATACTGCAATTCACTGTTAATAGGATGCACCAATAATTCATTAAAAAGCCTAGTTAATCCAGAATGCTGCAGCCAGAGTTTTGACTGGAATTAGCAAGAGAGATCATATTTCTCCTACATTAGCTTCT
>JAUMHL010000006.1:4760290-4779335 GCA_032362345.1 Sandelia bainsii | reverse complement strand
TTGATTATAATGTCTCTGGAATATGACTTTGTCAGTTTGATCAGACATTATCAATTATTTTGCTTCAAAGAAAAGCAGGAATAAAATCACAAGTTGGTGAGAATGTGATCATTAATGCTTCACTTTAAGTTGATTTAAAGACAGGCTTCAATTTATGGGTGATGTTTTCAGAATGTAGACTTTAGTATATAAGATATGTCAGAGTTTGTGGTTCACTGCTGGTGTGAACTAATCTTATGAGAGTCAGATTGTGCTTTAAACACATAGGATGATAACTTTTATTGATTCCTTTTGTTCTTCTTAGCAGTATAGTGCCATTTTACAGGTTGGAGTGGTCTACTGTGGTAACACCAGTAATGACATTTGTTAAAATAAAATTTTTGGAACCTGTGTCTTTTCTGGTTCATCTCTGGATTCAAGCTCATTATTGCTGAGACCCTGTAGGATATTAGTCGCCATGTTTGGTTTCATTAGTGTGTTTTAATTGTTACATTATCAATATGAACCTGGATCCAAAAGACAATTTCCCCAAAATATTCATGCAATATACGAAGTGCTCGTTGTCTATGAGGATTCAGCACCCACACATATTGACTCATAACCATTACAAAAACCAGAGCATCATATTACTACAGTGATAAAATCATAAGTCTTTTAGTGTTTTAGTTTATTATTAATCAGTAGCAGCACAGTCTTATAAGCATAAAATGTTTTACTTGTTTTAAGGCGACAAATAGGGCCCCAAATGCTAGCAGCCTAGGGCCTCAAGATTTCTTAACCCGGCCCTGGGTGCCACAGCCTAATAAAGACCAACACAATCATGATAACTGGAGGACAATTACTCTGTTATTATACTGATTGTAAGATATTAGCCCTATGCTAATGCTAAAACATCTGATATCAATATCAGTCTGTAAATATTAAAGGTAAACACATTCAAAATCATGTTAGACTTATTTTAGACATGTTAGATTACAGTTCTTTCATTGAAAGTTTTATTTTATTTATTATTTATTCTTTTGGTTTAAAGTTTTGTAATGCAATCAAGACATCTGGTTTATGACTAAATCTGAAAAAATTTGAACTGCTACTTATAAAGTCCTGTACTAAAGTGAGTTTAGCATCAATACCAGCTAAGTTAGTAGTTAAATATTTAGGTATAATAATCTAAAAAGACAGCAATAGGAGAGGAGAGCGTAATGTCACTAATAGATTGGAAGATAATATAAATCTGAATTATCTGCACAACATCTGTACAGCAGTTCCAAAGCCTGTACTGAACCTTATAAGAAAACATCTGCATAAGCAAACTAATGCTCTGCTACGTTAAGCTACAGGAAAGTTTGCACCCTGTACCGTAAATGTATAATTTTACTTAAGTGGAAGATAAACAGGTTAGTAATTTTCCAGAAGAAGAAGAACAAGAAGATAAAAATTAAGAATATGAGAAGAAAATAAATGCTCTACTGCTCACAAGTAATGTTTATACCTTCCAAGACCTGAAAAGTAGACTTTAAGGTGTCTCAAATCACACAGGTTGGCAACACTGTCCTATTGGATTATTATTACGTCTTGTTTACATAATTATTACAGTATACTTCTAAAGGCTATATGAACTGAGACTAAACTGGACATGAGGTGGTGAATAATTTTTTTTTCACATTTTTGATTGTTTATGATATATTAACACATTGGATTTTAGGCAGCAGGTTTCTGCAGACATGAATGTACTGTTTTGTCTTGTGCGTCCCCTGTGGTATGTTAAGTAGATTTACTAGTACCTTGTTTCTGCAACGAAAAAGCAGGCGAAAAGATAGAGGCAAAAATTCTGCTTTGCATTGTTTGTTTGTGTTGTCTCAGTGGGTAGAGCAGTCGTCTTCTAACACAAGGGTGAGTGGTTCGATTCTCAGTCCCGGCAATCTGCATGTCGAGGTGTCCTTGGACAAGACACCGAAACCCCGTAGTAGCGCTGACACAGGTCTAGCAGCTGTCCAAACAACAATTTCCCCAAGGGGATCAATAAAGTATCTATTATTATTATATAATTTTTTTTCAGTAGGATACTGTGCTGCTACATAAATACCAGTAGATGGCGCCAGGCATGCGTAAATCAGTGTCAAGGGCACCAGCACAGAAGTATCAGTTTTGTCCAGTGACGCCTCAACGCCCCCACTATGGCCTTTCACCTCACGCTGAACATGGACCCATTAACCCTCTAACTACCGTCGGGCCGCCACCGGCAGCTGATTGGTCCGGAGCAAATATCTGATCTGTGACCCCCCCAATTTGAGTGAATTTAAACACAAATTTGTTCAAGAATATCACCATTTAAATTTCAAAGAGTAAAAAAGAAAGGTAATAAATAAGCAACACCAAAGGCATTTCCCGTGTGAGTCTCTTGACACACAAAGAATATTGGGGCCCCTAAAGGCCTGTTATGGTTGGATGGTAATCCAGCCAACACTGTGGCTTCACAGCTTCAAAAAGGATTTGGTCTGTAGCAAAATCAGAGAGTGGTCATTAAAACATGTAAAACCACCCATCACCTCATAACAGCAGTGTTTCTAATTTGCAGTTATATGTTATGCACCAGTTTAAGAAGCAATTGTTTCAGTTCCATATCATGCTAGGTTTTTAATCATTTGCAGATGTTATCGTACTCTAACATCATACAGTTCACGGGGCCTCAGTAGCAAGGCACTGTAAGGCACTGACAACATCCCTGGTTCAGGATCTGTCTCTCTCCCCAGGTGCTGTCCTCTCTCTACTGTCAAATTTCTAATAAAGCCATAAAATCAGATTAGATCCATATTATTTACAAAATTAGGCCTTTAATAGTGTTTTCACTGCACCGCTGCCTTCCCGTCAGCCAAATAATGAGGGAAACACTGGGACTGCATTGCAAATGTGTTTGCAAACAGTGGTTTGCCATTATCCTAATGTGGTAAATGAGGATTGAGAGTTACATTAAGCCACTTGTAAGAACTTTATAACACAGTGATACTGCTGATTTGATATAATAAAACATAACAGATACAAATAACAGTATATACACCGTAGCCTCACACCAGTGCATGCCCCAGCCCAGGACTAGTTTGAAATACATGTGAAACTGACTTATTCTCAATCCAGGTATGTTTCCTTGAGTGCCATAATGTGAGTTTTATTTCCCACAGAGCTTCTTAATTTTAGAGCGGGTACCTGTACAGGCTCTTGCACATTCAAAGGCAACATATTTTCTCTTTATTATTTTTTTAAACTTTTCTTTAACTCCTTCCAAAAAGTGTAATTCTGCTTCATCTGTTCTTATTAAATCAGAATATTTTGCTTTGATTAAGTGACACAGATATAATCAAATCTTAATTTATAGTTTATAGTTATTCCGCCTTGAATAAAGTAGAGTAAAATGTACTGTGCATCTAAAGCACAAACAAGACAGATTTATTTAAAAAGTGCTTCACAGAGTGACTCCAGATGATCCATAGCGCTGCTATCTTTCTGAAATTTATTACTTTCTTAATTTATTTAAGGTTAATGGTGAGTTCAGACTTAATTTCCTGTCCCAAGTCATTTTCCCACCATTTAATATGGGATATTTCAAAATAAAAGTACTTTTAATCTACTTTTGGAGCAATTCTCTCTCTGACTACCCCATGTCAGCGATGTCTTGTTCAACATCCTGTATCCATTCTTGGATTTCATAATATGGTGGTGTCTGTGAAGATTCTCAGTCATCTAGGTAAGGGTGTCTCTTGTAATGTAGAGGCGTTTCGTTACTTATTTTATTTTAAAGTTGGTTAGTGACCACAAATTTACATATGTGGTAACCTTCAAAGAGGAACAGTTGACTTGAATCTCCATCCATGAGCTGCTCAGATGACTCCACTTGTTCCACACAGCTTATAACTGCAGGTTCCTGTCACTTTGCAGCTATAGTGCACATTTGTGCTAGTGCTTTGACTCATCGTCAAAAGTTGACTCGGGGAGTTTATAACAGATCGCATTAGATCTGTGCATACCTCAATCCAAACCTCCTCAACTTACAGACAAGTCAGACTTTTTTTGTTTTGCCACTGTCTCTGCAGCCCTTCTGAGACGGAGCCATGCAGCTAACAACAACACACAACGCTCAGTGGGGCTGTTGGTTTTAAAAGAAGTCATAACCTTGATTTAGAAACACAAGCTGGCATGGGTCACGTCCACATCAGACTGTAATAAACCAACAAGGGCTTTGCTTTTGGCAAATGTCAATCTATCTTTCTTGTCTGAAAACCCTGTTTGTCCTTTTCAGTATGTACAGTAGCATCTGCTGTGAGATTAATGTTAAGCTGTGTTGATTGATATTGTATAATGTTTGTGCTACTGCAAATTGCACTACAGGATCATAACAAAGTGGCATATTTCTGCCTTAGTTAGAAATTTGATCCACTTCTTCTGAATAACATTAGTGTTCAAAGTCCTGTCTGCACTGAGGTGAAGAAGCACTCATTAATCGACATCTTTATGATGTCAGAATACAAATTAATTTTGGTTCTGGTGTAAGCACGTGAGGGTTTTTTAACTCATCCCATCTCACTCTATCTATCCATGTCATTTTTAAGCAGTAATTATTTTCATAGTTGACCTGCAGTTAAACTTTCTAGTTGTTTTAAGGAATAAACTCGTTAGTCAGCAAAAAATAAAACGTAGTCTGCACTAAAAACTGAAAGGGTGTTCATTCATGCATTATTGTTAAGCAAGAGGGAGGGAGAAAGAGAGAATAAAGGGGGACACAAATCCCCAAAGCCAGAATATTTGCTGATATTTTTTTCACAGTCCTGCTGCGTTTGTGTTACTATATCTGTGGTGAAAGAAAACACTGACAAGTGTAGCTGGGAGGAGTAGTAACAGCCTCAGCTCTGAATAGTTCATCCTGCTCAGTACTGTAAATTAAGTTGCCTTCCACACACGTGAGTGAACCACAGTTTACAGATATGGAAAAAGCACAGAAGAGATGATAATACAGGGTTTTACACAGCACACAGTACGTAGTCTACACAAAGTACTGTACATTCAGTGTCTGTGACACGTTGGTATTTTAAAAACATTTTCTCTATCTGTGTTTTGTGCAGACTTAGTTAATACTCAGACATGTTATATTCACATGTTGATTAGATATCAGGCAATTCCATGGCTTGCATTCAGTTTGAAATGAATGAATGAATCAGTCCATGAATGAATGGACAATATGATAACACACCTCAACAGTCATTTAGATTTTTTTTATAGGCTGACACAAACTTTTACATTTAATAAACAGTGAACACACCAATATACTGATCTTTAAACTTTAACACAGTTTGGTGCCATCATATAGAAGCACTCATATGGTCTAAGTATTGTCTGTCTAAATATGACACGTGTAATAATAGTCATAAAAGAAACAGATCACTGGTTCCAGTGTAGTAGGGGTACTGGTGTGTTACCAGGGGGTATAACTAAGTCAACATTACCTGGGGCTTCTTGTATTTGTTTTGGAGGGAGGTAGGCGTGGGATGGCTGTAGAGGTCATATCTACACGTATAATAAATAAACAATATTATATATGTTATGGCCCGCGACCCTTACGAGGACAAGCGGTTAGGAAAATGGATGGATGGATATATGTTATGGGCAGTAGTTTGCATGTCCTCTCAGTGCATGCATTAGCTTTCTCCAGTACTCCACTTTCTTCACACAATTCAAAGACACTTAAACTCTGAAATTTCCCGTAGGTGTGTGAATATGAATGGTTGCCTGTCTCTATATGTCAGCCCTGAGGTGGGCTGGCGATCTGTCCAGTGTACGCTGCCTTTTGCCAAATGACAGCTGGGATCGGCTTCAGCACCACCACGAGACTTAACAGGATGAGCAGTTTGGATAATAGATGGTTGGATGTATTTGATAAAAGACATGTGACCAATGACACACGTTGGAAAGTTATTTTATTTAATAAATTATATTTACTGTTGATTTGTGCACTGCTCACCTCCTCTTACATTTTTTTCAGCTCACTGAGTCTCCATCACTCGGTGTGTTTATGGCCCCAGTGTTAAAACAATAATGTATTGACATCTATTGATACATTCTTCCATTAATCTGCTTATAGTCAACTCTGAAGGCACCATTAATCCATGAGTGTGGTTCACCTTTGGGTTTGTTCTTGGTTTTTGTCCCTTTCTGTTCTGTTCTCACTTCTGCGTGTTTTCTACTGCGACATGTACGTGTCTGTTATGACCTTGTATCCATTCTTTTTATTTAGTTTTTTGGCTCATGTGTTTATGCTCACAGTCAGTCCTACTTTGTTGTTATCTTTCATATCTTACCAGATTCCTCTTTTCATTATCTTCTTTTCATTTTTATGTTGTTTTCATATCTATTTTTAATCTTGCTTCCTTTTCATCCATAACTGTTTGTTGTTCATGTTTGTGGTTTCATGTCTCTCCCTGTTCTGTTGTTTTGCCACCGCCCTATTTTCTGACAGCTGTTAATGAAATTCATAAAGCTTAACAGGGTATGGGTGAGGGCAGAATCAATCATTTGGTACTTCCATCAATTCAAAAATATTTTCTCAATAGTATTGATTCAGAATTAGTCATTGATCAGTTTGCTAAGATCAAGTAGCGGAGGCTGATCTTAAATTATCCAAATTAAGACCAAGACTTTTTCTGAATACACTGTCTTTCTATATTAAAACAAATAGAAATTATACAATACATTATTTTCATGTATATTCTTATGTCCACTGTCTTTAGTTTGATTTGTTCTATTCTTATTTACATCTTTACACATCTGCATTCTACATGTAGATGTAAAAAAAATAAAAATAATGTACTGCCCAGAGGAGCAGCAGAAAATGCAACCAGCATTTGTCAGAAAAGAAAAGTCTGAAAAGTTTGTCAGAAGAAAGTGCTGCCTGTTTTTCTCAGTGCTGCTATATCTCGCTGTCTGGTGTTAGTCAGAGCAGAAGGAAGGAGAGTTTCTTTTGGCTCTCTGCTTGCACTACAAGTTGTCCCCAGTGAACATGTGTTACAAGGTGAAACCGGTCATTGAGACAGCTTGCAGCATGCTTTCTTCCTCACTCCTCAGCCTCTACTTGGGCAGCACCACAGAGGATGTTGAGTTTGACACAAACGTGTTGTGTTGCAACACCTGAAATAATTGGAGCAGTTTTTATTTGTTTCAACAAGAGTGACTAATGCAATAAAAGACTTAATAAAACCTAACAGGAGACTAAAGTTTACATCACATATTAATGCCATAACTCTTTCCCAGACAGTCTAATGAGGGATTGCATCTAATATTAGCCACTAATAGACTATGAAGTGAGTTGAACATCAGAAAGAGCTGTGTAAATGTGTTACTAAAAAAGCTTCAGATACAGGAATCAACTAGGATTTACTGTAGTTAGGTGTGATAAGTATATCTGACCTTCTAGCAGCTAAGATTATAATAGTAGAAATTCATTAATTTAGCATTTTATAATATTACAGATTTATTCAGGGAAATTTTTCAGTTCATCATGTTCATTGTGTAATCTTTGCACAAGATTAAATTGCTGTGTGCTGCCTCTGCATATTATACATAGCTATATTTATTGTTATTTTTAAAGTCACACTATGCACTATTGTTCCCCTTCAGAGATATGAGTGTGGGAGGCTCAGCCAGATAGCAGTAGTGGCAGATTGGCTGAGTGGGCGCACGCATGGCAGAGTAGGAAGTCATCTCTTAAGTCCTGCTGTGCCAAGGTTTCACACTGCTAAAGCTCCGGCTGTGATCTGAAACCTGCAGAAGCGCCACCAACTCACCAGAGCTCTGCTATTTTGAATGCCTTATTAATGGCTACCTTCCTGCAGTAATGCTGATTTTGAGGTGATGACAACCACATTCCTGTTGCCTGCTACAGAGTGACTTTATAGCTGACTGGTATAGGCTGCTCCCAGTGGACATAGTAACACCATAGTGTGTAAGAAATTAGAGCTCTAGCAGCACCGATGAATTTTAATTTGCAATTTTCTGTGTCCAATAGTGAAGAAAAAATACTGCATGATGGCTGTATCACAGCTGACCCTGAAAGAGAGGGTCATGCATGGGTTTTCCACATCTCAGCAAAATTCCAACAAACAGCATCAACATCAATGTTGTTTTCACAGTTACCTATATTGGCAGCTTGAGATGAACTGTTCCATTGCAAACTGTTACTGGCCGTCATAGGTCAGTGTGGCTGGAGAACATGTACGCTGATTAGAAGCCGGTGATTTGTGCCTATCTTTGTTCTCACTGTGCCAGAATGACAATGAGAGAGGAAGACTGAGCCAGAAGAAGGAATAAGGGAGAAAGGAGGGAGAGGGAGAAAAAGAGGAAGAGTAAAGATAGGCAAGAGGCATTCTTTGCGCTTTCTTTCACTGTTCCCGTGTGGAAACCTGGGTGTTGAATAATTCATAACCTGTGGGAGTTGAATAATGAATATGTGCAAGTGATTAAAGGATACATGCTGATGAGCTAGAGTGGGAGAGAGAGAGAGAGAGGAGGGCTTCCCCCGCTGCGTGATCTCTCACCTGCTTCACCACGAGAAAAGAAATAAGAACAAATGGAAATGCTCTAGTGGAGGAACTAAAATAGCACACATTTCATTGAGTACAAAGTGTTCAACCTGCATTGGTGGATTTTGTCGCTTGCAAACACAACATAACACATGTGCTCTGCTTGATGGATTATTTTTGCTCCTAAGCTCTCACAGTGCCATTTATGGAGTAAAAAGGACAATCCGTGTTTAAAAATGGTGAATAATACATCTCTGCAGAATCACGCAGAGCTGTGTCTGCATGCTGGAGTTTCCTATGCAGAGAGGGCTTGGAAGAGAGTATCAAACACTCTCCGTTTCAGTGTGTGCGCATGCATGTAAATGAGTCTCTCTGTGAAGTTGTGCGTGCATCAGTGTTGACACACGTGACCTGATGCATGTGTGGTTGTTTTGGCACAGCATGGGTCACTTGCTCTGGTGCTAATAGTCATTCTTCACATCCAACTATGCAACGCCCACTGTTATGCACAGCTATTGTAAATATGCACCTCACATGTATGTGTGAAGAAGCATCACGCCCCCAAGCAAGACAAGAGAGTATGATGCACTTTTTATTTATTAAAGCAATGTAGGAGGGAGGGGGGAGAACATGTGTGGTGGAGGTTACAAACTCATAGTTTTAGTGAAGCTGTGGCAAAACACCAGGGAACAGCTCAACACGTGAACTGCACAGGATAGTGTATGATATGTACTCCAAGTTTAGATTTTCTTATAACTGAATGTGCATGTAGTACTATCTGTACTAAAGGTGTCCGTGGCAACACAAAATGATCTGTGTTTATTTATAGCAGCACTGTGGGCACCTGCATCGCTGGTTAAACAGGTGCTGCAGGAATAATTTACAGAGGCAACACACACATAATTAAGAAATAATTTATACTTTTTACTTGTACTTTTTCAGAAGGCATTTTGAAAAAAATCAATAATAGAATCAGAATTCTAAAAAAAATGGATATTCAAAAAAATCAATCAGTCAAATGATGAATACATTTGTGACAATACAGACAATAAGTCAATGTTGCATTATCCATTACTTAGTGCAGTAAATTTAGTTTTATTAGTTAGTTAGTTTTATTTATGTTGTGCTTTGGATTTTTCTCGTGTGGGGAAGTCAAGGTTTGACTCGTGTCTTCACAGTTTCAGTAATGGTGAGTCCTGCCAGTAATATATATTATATAGAATATTGCCCACATGGACTCACATGGAAATACTGCAATAGTAAATGCAGCTTTTACTGGCTAAAAACCTCTTATGTCCTAATGTTTCCGGATGTGTGTGTCGGCTGTTCTGACTGCTTCAGTCTTGACAGAGCAGATGTCCATGCTCCTGGTGTAGGTCAGTGCTCTGCACAGGGTCCTGGGGTTTTCAGCTGAGAAAATAAATCAGTGTTGTTTCTCTCCTTGTCCCAGCACATTGAAGCTGACCAGCACAGCTCTTTGGTCACATTCCTTAAGATAACCTGCAGAAAAACATATATCTGATTAGTTTGACATAACAAGAGAAAGACTAATGCACGTGCCCTCAAATAAACCCCACTATAGAGTTAGCGCTGTGTCATGAGCATATTTTCATGTATTGTACTGCTCATAGCTGTGGCATTTGTCATTGAAGCTGACCAGCACATGACATAATTTGTTATTAGAAGGGTAGTAATCAGGAGAACCCCTTATCAATGTTTAGTTGCTACACACAATCGAACACTTAGTTCCTCTTCCTCAGGAGAGTGAATAAGAAGCAGGCATGTTTCCAGAGAAACAGACAGAGGATGTCTGTGGGATCATTTCTCATGAAACCACACATATAAACACATGCACACACACACACACACACATTGCTTTTCTTGGAAACGTGAGTGTCACTGACTTGAAACATCAGCAGGTGTTGATTCAAAACTATGGCAACACCCTCAACCTGTAACTCACCCAAAATATAATTTCTACATAAAATGACTCATCAGTGACATTTCATTTGAATTAGAAATTTGAAGAACGCCTATAAAAGACTATCAATTTTCAGTGACTTTACATTTAACAAACATCTGAAGTATCTTTATGTGGACAATAGTCAGGTGCTTGGGAAGTCAGAGGATCAAACACAGAGACATTAAACCTTTTGCTGCTTATTAGCCCAATTTAATGAAACTGATCTAAAACCAACTATATGTTTAACTTTTCTTACATTACATGACCAGCGTGATCACACTGAATTTAGAACAACTCTTTGGTTAATTTAAATTTGGTATTGTGGGATTTTTTTTAGTAACAGACACCAGAGTAGACAGTAGAGACATACAGTAGTTTTTCCTTTCATGTTGTTGTAAATGTCTCAAGCATCTATCAGCAGTAAGGCAGGTTCATAAACACAGAGAAATATCCACCTCGATTCATCCCGTTTACCACTGAATAGTAAGAAGAGTAAAATGTCACACGTATTTCCTTCTAAGCTTAATGGTTGGCGATGGAAAGGTCATTTTTGTTTTTGTAGAGATTTCTTTTCCAGCAATGGAATAAAAATGCATCTAGCCTGTAAACAAAACACTGACCCATTCTCTGACTTTGATTACACAGAGCACTCTTCAGTGAGATCGTCTTTCACCTGTGACATGGACTGCAACGTGGCTAGATTAGATCCTTACTCGACTGGACACACAACGTCTACCAGCATCAGCGTGCTGCCCGCTTCCTTCCCCACCTGAATTTTAGTGATGGTCGTACCTGGTTTTGGTGTTGACGAGGTGTCAGACTGTGGGGGCATGTGGGGGATGTTCTCGACACCTTGCTGAACTGAGGGGAAGTGGTGGTCATCACATTAGCATAGGTTTACAATAGAGGGGTAGCAGAGCAGTGGAGGTGTTAAAAGCAGCAGCTAACCCAAAGACACTTTTTAGGCACTGTTAAACCTACTGAAAATAGGTTTCATTAGCAAACTCTGGGTGTGAAACTTGTTGTGATCAGTCTTTTTTCATACCCCTTTCTTCTCCTCTCTGTTCTGCTTCTTCTTGTCCTCTATGCTGTGTGGTTTCCCCCTCCCTCAGTATCCCCTTAGGGCCATATTATGCTGTTTTATATTTTTAGGTGTACCTTCACTGTTGTGGTAATGGGTGTCGATATTCAAGCTGAGCGGATGTACAAAAACAAAATCTGGTGTCTCTGTCTGCAATTTCCTTGGATTTTCTCAGGACCATCTCAAACATTTCCTGACAGTCATGCGTACTATTTGTCTGCACTAAGTACATAGTCACACCCACCAGATTCATAGAAGACATGATGTTTTCTCAAAAACATTACATCTACTTCAATAGCGTTGTAGATATAATGCTAGTCAGTCACACTGTACTATGATTTATTACCTAGCAACAGAGAAGTCAATAAAGTGTTTCAGTAATCTTCATTGGTGAGGTGGTTTGTCTTGTCATATTCTGGATCAGGGGTTTTACTACACTGCTGAGTATTTGTACACTGTGGTATTTATACTTTTACTTAAGTATATGGGTTAGATTATTAGTGAGGTGTCATCTCACATACGCCCTCACACAAACAAAGAGAATTGCAAGAAACTTGCAAAACATCAGTTTCAATATGCATATCTACTTCAATTTATTTATTTATTTTCATAATTCAGATAAATAAAAAATGAGTAACTGCTTGTAAGGTCATGTGTAATAAATGATTCAGTTGAGTCATGACTTTCTGGAAACTTGATGATGACGATAATAATAGACACAATTTGGTAGTTCAAGCTCAAGCTCATTTGAAAACTTTGTGACTGACATAGGGGCGGTGATTGTGTCATTAGCATGTGTGGACAATGGAGTGGTGGCATAGCTGGATGCTGTGGAGGTAACAGAGTAAATAGCAGAGGTGTTAATGGAAGGAAGAATGTTAAATGGGAAAACATTGTCGTCTGCAGAGGCATTGGAGGGTGGAGGGATGATGTGTAGAGCTTCAGAGGGATGAGATATTGGAGGGGGAAGGCATGGTGTGTGTCGACCCAGAGTCACCAGCAGATGTATCTAATCTACTAAAGAACAAGTTTAGCTCATTAGCAAACTCTGTTCTCAGTGCATTGTCTTGTGGCCTGTCATTGTCTTCATCTCATTCCACACCTCTTCAATGTTCTTCTGTTCTGATTTTCTGCTCAGCTCTGTCTCTGTGGAGCCATTTTGCCTCCCTGAGATTCCTCTTGAGTTAATTGCCCTCACAGATGCAGTCTGAGATGACCATGACCGACCACGAAAAGGTCCCAGTTTGTAACACTGAAGCACCTTTGCAGGACCTGGTACCAGGTGTATTAGGTTGTGGTCTGACCCACCAAGACTGAGGAGCTTCCTCCTTTTCTTCCCTTCAACTTGGCATACAACAGATTATTATTTTCTCATGTTACACAGTCCACGTACTGTTTGAAGTTGACAGGGTTCCTGAAATGTGTAAAATCCCCAATTTTTTGCCCCAAGAGCACTGGGGTGTAAATCAGTTATTATTATTTATCTCCTCCTTCTCCCCTACTGTATTATACAAACATACTTCTTCTTCAATATTCTAGGTAACATCAACAGTAGGTCAACATGACAAAATATTAACAAATGTCTAAAACAAAAGAGATTAGACAATGTATATATTTAACACCTACAGTGACCCCAGTAGAGCTGATCCTCCTGCAGGTCTTTGGCGCGTTCCTGGTTTTGAATCTATCGTTCGTTCTCTCCGTGCTCTTTCTACTTGTTTTTAGCGCTTTAAGCGCATTACCGCCAGCTTCTGTTCAGAGTGTGCAACGGCGACTATTAATTTTGTCTAACGTCTTGGCTTACTTATCATTCTTGAATTATAGTCTTAGAAAAAGTTTCCTCCGTATTTTTTTCTTCATCGTACTTTACAATGACCACATGCTGGGTCTGGTGGATGGGCGGCCCCCATCCATGCAAAAGTGGCATAAATGATATAATTAAACATATTCCATTCAACTGTATGTAAATACTTAACAGGACAAACAATGAGGCTATAAAGAGTAATTTCCCCATTCACAAATGTACAAAACATTAAATAAAACTTGAAATAATTAGAAAGAAGTGAAATTACACTTTTGAGTGGTGCTTACTTAATACAGAAAATTGTTGAAGTTAAAAAAAAGTACATCTAACACAAAATATTTAAGTAAGTAGAAATTTTTATTAAAAATTAAGTTCACACTACTTAATCTATTTAATTATTTTGAGCATTCGGGTTTACAGTGTACTTAACACATGCATAAGAAAAGCATTGATCTTCTCTAACTCAGAAAGTTCCCAATTCCAAAGGCAACATTTTGGATCTGGATAATGCACTTTAAACATTTTGCCTTTTGTGAAAATCAGTTCACTGGTTTTTGGAATAAAGCCTTTTCTTGGTGTCGTACGTGCACGTACACTTCCTAGCAAAAAATACCCTTGCAGCGCAGGCATACTGCTCCACCTCCACAGAGGTTGGCTTCCTGTATCACAGCCCACCATTTGTTGTTGCCACCAACAACACAACAAACTATTTCCCAGCCCTTATTGAAACAAGAAAGTTAATCATGTGTTCATGGTCACACCAACACGCAGTGGTTGCTCTTCAGTAGTTTGCAGGTCATTTGCAGCAGGCTGGAGGTCCGTGCGGAAGGGTTAAAGTGATGCGAGTGGTCACAGACAAACTCACTGACTTGACTCAGTATCCTTGTTCTCTCTCCCTGTTGTATCCTGGTGAACTATAATTGTTCTGTGCCATGACATGACACTACAGTATGTTGTTTCCCACCGTGCTTGGCTAGACAAGGTGTCTCTACCTTTTCCCTTTCTGAGGTTTTCACGCAAGCTGTACCTCTGCACTTTCCTGTATTTTTCAAGTAGGCAGCCTGCTGTCCTCACATCATGGAATATGGCAAACGTAGCCATGGATTCACAACATTAGTCATCTAAAAAACTCTGGGAAAGTGACAAGGAGGCACACACCCTGACAGATATTAAAAGAGACGTTAAAGTGGCGTTTTCATAAAATGCTTATGTGTCAAGTCAGCACCTCAAAAGAAGTGTGCTCCATTAAAGATTTTAGGCAAAGTTTGCAGAAGTTATACAATCCTAGACAAGGAGGGAAAAAAGTCTCTTGTGATGTCGTGCAACACATGGACCAAATACATTGGTGAAAAAATTTTAGTAATAAAAAAAAGATTTATTTGACATCTATTTATTCTTCATTACTTTTCACAGCTGAAATTAAATACACATCTCAGAAACAATATGCAAGTTACATGGCAAATAAGCTAAATGAATGATCAGTATAAAACTTATCAGTATAAGTTTAGTATATAACTAATCAAGCTGTTTATAGAGAACATTGACACAGATTTAAAGTCAAAACATTTGAACACAGACAGTGACCAGGTCAGTATGACCTTCTTTTCATCTTCTGAACAAAATAAGAAATCAAAAGTGGCTTTATCTGACAAGTCCACATGCTGGACACCACTTATCCTCACTTTGAAGACATGGAAGGAAATGTTTGCATGCAAGCTCTGCCTTCATCCCCTCTATACAAAGAGCTCCATGTGGACTCACACAGAGCTGTATGATGTGATCAGGCCAACATGGGGTTTGAGGTTGAAGGTTTTGGGAAGGTTATGATTGAATACCCAGTGGCAGCAGAGGGACAAAGACGAGAACCATGAGAGCCTTGTGGCTTTGTGTGACCTTTCTGTGACCACCCACAGTAAACAAACAGCTGAAACATCTGGAACTGCATTTAACATCACCAAGGGTTTAAGCTTTAAGGACAACACTCCTGTAAAATATCTCATCAGGTGTGTTCTTTAATAAACTGAATACAGTACCTTAATTTGAATTATCCTGCCAATCCTGTCAATCAGGTGTCACTTTCCCATACAAGAAGTGACCTAACTGAAGAATAAGAAACAAGCAGGTGATGTATTTTTTGCCTTATCTCCAGTTCTCTACCTCATTCACTCCCCCATCACTGAAAATAAACACAATTCTGGGTGTCTATCTCACATCCTCCCTTTGGTTGGTGCTTGTGATGTCACTGTCCCTGACCGTGTTCCCCCTATGGAGACTCAACACCTATTTCATCCTGTGTTGGCTCAGGTTGCGTGTCCCACTCCTGCCTCCCACCATGTGTCTGTGACCTGTGGGCTGGGGTCGATAGTGTAGGTCTGCACCTTACATCTGCACAAAATAACCAGAACAGACTAATGGGAATGTCATGAGTTTTGTAGGTACCAATTCCAGTTGTTGGTGCTGGATAAAATTACAGTTCATCTTGAGGGAGACCAAATGTTATGGCAATGCATGCTAATGTTGTTGAGACATTTTACTACAAATATAAAGCTGTTGGTGGCATCGCAGGAAAAGTCAGGGGATCTCCAAAGTCACTTGGATTGGCTTTGTACCATACAGGCCCTTATCAAACTTGACTGTAATGCATCCAGTAGTTTTCCAGATGTTTCTGTTTGGACTGAGGTGGAGAACCAACCAATTGTCTGACACTGGAGTCATGTTGCTATTGTGGCTGAAAATCCTGTAATTCTCTAAGACATCATTAAATGATTCATTATTCTCTTACCTCTCATACAACACCTTACAAATCTGATTCAAATGTGCTAGAAACATGCTTTATTCAGTGTTTTATAAGCTGAGAGTGCACACACAAGTGCTCTCAGTCATTGTTCATCACAGTCCACTCTCTGTGGAGGTGTATTTCTCAGTGAAGTGCACAAATCTGAATAATGATCATGTTACCAATTTCTAAAAAGCCAAGTTCAGTTATAATTGGGCTCATAAGGAAAGTGGGGAACCAGGAGCTGCATGGCAGCTTGGCAGCCTTCCCACTGTTGGAACAGATAAACACAAATGTCCATGTCTCACAGGCAATTAAGCTCATCCAATTAAGAATTCCATCTATGGTGAGAGTGAGACTTAATGAGCTGCTCCTGACGCCTCAGGTCTGTGGACGTGAGCTGTTTTAAATCACTCTCGGCAAAGCTGTTTCATCAGAGACAATGTTGTAGAAAACTGTTGTGCGATTCAGTGCCCCACTGGAATCACTCAGAGCCTTTTTGCTTACCATATGACTGATGACATCATCTGTGTCAAAGGTCATGGTCAGGGTGGGTGAGGCACAAATAATGTCCCGCCCAGTGGCGCCCATGTTTTTATAAATAAACAACAATTCATTTTTTTTAGCTAGTGACACAATCTCATCCCATTCTGGAGAATAATTGACGGCAGGATGTGTGAATAATAAATATTAATAATCCAGGGGCCCGATGTTTTGAGAGCCGCTCATCTGGGAGAAAATTCAGGATCAGAAAAACCCAAACATGCTTCAACAAATGCCTGCATGGCTGTGGGAAAACGTTAGATATGACAGATTCAGGAAAAATGATAACCCTTGTGTGGGTGAACACTTTTAGTCTGTTACAAGTTACACATTTGTTTACTAAATCATTACTTTTAATAACTGTGGTCAATTGTTGAACTGTATGGATGTATATATGAGATGTGTATACATAAAATTACAAAATAAAACACTACCAGCTCTGTCCTCCCTAAATTATTTAGGTGTAAATTATTTTAATTATTTTATTTATTCTTCATATTTATCTCACATGCAAAAGAATGTATAATTTTCTGCATCAGATTTTGCATTATGTCAGAAGCTCAAAGTTCATTCTTGATGACAGCACATGACAAAATAAACTTAAAAATAAACAGCGTTCATTTAGTATGATCAAGTTCAGATTTCAACATCTACACTGATATCATCTTATCAATGTCAGCTGCTGAGCAAAATCACGTGATGTGATTGAAGTCTCCAAACACTGCAGACCTATTCTCTCTGCTGAGGAATGTGATCTCGCTGATTATTACTGATTTAGTAACAGTTTTCAATTCTCTTATAACTGCATGTTTCTCTCTGTGTGTGGTTGTATTTAGAGTACACTTAAGGAAAGAGCTCCACATCTGGATGGATGGAACAGGGAGTGCCTTTTAGTATACAACATATTGTAAGCCATAATAAAATTGATGTACGGTACATGTCCTTTCTATGTAATTTTTTTTCTCCTCTGTGATGGTATGTCATGTGTTCTTGTCATGTAAAATCATTGCTTCCAACAGGAGTGTTTCCTTCCTCCCAAAACGTAGGTGTGTACACTCACTGTTTTACACCAGTAAGATGTGCTTCAGGCTTCGTTGTCTTGTTGGGTTTGTGTGAGCCGAGAAATCCCAGATCAACAGCCACGCAGCTATCTGATACTGACAAACAAATGTGGCTGGGGATGTATACGCAGACTAGGGGCGCGGGTATGTAAAATAGGCAGAGAGAGGAGCTTCACCCTGTGGGGCGCCTGCAGACTCCTTTGAAAAGTTCTCTGTGTCTCATTCCAAATCAGCACAAAGTCAGCACAAGTGGGGGAAAGAGAAGCCCCTTGTCCCCTTCAGGGCAGCAGGAAAAAGGCTGAATGAACTTAAAGCAGACATCTGAGAGGTTCACAGTGTCCCAAACTGCACAACAGAAAATTCAAGTTTCTGCTGGATTGACAGAAGCACTGATGGTGTTTGATTGCTATATATTGATAAAGTCATTTGATACTTTACTCAGTCATGTGTGCACACACTGAGGCTGTCAGTCTTATATTTTATCCCCTACAATATGAACTCCCCCACAGTCATTTACAGTTATTCTATAAACTATTTGTACATACAGTGATAAGACCATACTCACTGGTTTCTTGTATGCATACAGTACAGTGCACGGGCGTATGTGTGTGAATGATCGACTTGGCCACGGAAATGCTCAGTAAAACAATCCTCCAAATCCTGCTGATGCATTCCCTTTGAAACCGGAGTGCTTGTCTAATTCAGCGTAAAATTGAAGAAGTTGAATATGATCAGTGCTTCAGCACACGCACGCCTCCGAACCTCATTCCACCTTGAAATGAAGACTTCTCTTGTTTTAATGTGTTGCCACAGCATTAATGATGACCTCCTGAAATACTACTAACAGGAAGAAAAAGAATGAAAGTATCTGATATTTCCTTTTTCCTTCCTGTGTTGTGAAAGCGTCAGAGGTGAGAGCTTACTCGGTCTGCCCAGTGTACAGCTTTGCAGTCACTGAGCCGCTAATCCCACCATAGCCACCTTGGGGAAAGGTGGTGAGATGGTGTAACAATATATGGAAGTTATTTCAACAGCTTCTAGAAACATTGGAGCACTTTGTTACAGAGACAAGAGGTGACAAAACTGTCCCATTGACCTGCAGCAGACTTTTCGTCAGAGCCTGCTTCAGAATAACTGAAATCACTTCTATTGTGTTATTATTGTAACTAAAAGGCTGAGTCACATACACTACTCACAAAAAGTTAGGGATATTTGGCTTTCGGGTGAAATTTATGGAAAACGTAAAAAGTTCACAC
>JAUMHL010000006.1:4743070-4760190 GCA_032362345.1 Sandelia bainsii | reverse complement strand
AAAAGTTTAGGGAAGGTCACATTAAGTTCACCTGTAAAGGTTATAGTGCATTTTAGGTGCATCCTGAAATTTCACCCAAAAGCCGAATATCCCTAACTTTTTGTGAGTAGTGTATGTAGTTTGTCTAAATGTTCAGGGAAGTTACTCGTATTGGAGGAAAACTATCACTTAAACCCTAATAACTGGCTCCTTGTAAGAGGTGGACGGAGTAAGAAATAAGAATGGATTTAGATAAAAGCCAGAAGCATCTTGACTTACAAGATGTTTCTCTACACATCTGAATTCATTCTGCTGCTACCATCGTGTGTTATATCATCAATAAAGATCAGATCATGTCCCAGGAGCAGCCATGCAAGTCCAAGCCTCCACCATGCTTCACGGATGAGGTTTGGATCATGATGCAATCGTCAATCACACAATCGTCTTCTAATGCTCGTCTGTGGCACCTTCGTACACCAGTGGTTTCTTTCTTTTTTTTTAAGACTTAACAAATTGTTGTAACAAGAAACCGTCACATGTTCACACTTTTACTCACTTTAAATTTGGATCCTCTGATTGTAAAAGTTCTGTGTTCTATGCTGTTTAATGTAAATACATCAAATAAAAGCTGCACTTTTGATCTATTCAGTGTACAGCAAACACAAATGCCATTCTAATACTTTTGAAGGGGACCGTATATATGAGATGCATGTATGCTGGAAGTTATTGTTGAATAGTTATTTACATTAGTTTGTACTAAGCACAACTAACCAGAGCTCTGCAGAAAAGTCCAAGGACATTTCCGTCTCCTGTCTCTTGTCCTCTCATCCTGCAGTTGTCTGCGTGTCAGCATGTGGTGGCTCACTGCATTTACTTCCTTCAAAAATATAAATATTGCTTCTTGAAAAGAAGCAATATTTATATTTGCCTCTGCATGCAACGTTTGTTTGATGGTGGAACAAAGCGTGGCCCATTTTAACCGTTTTGTTCCAGTTGGGCTTTATTTGCATTCGAAAAGCAGCAAAACGCTGTGATGGTGGGAAGGGGATGGTGGATACGAGGCTGAGTGCCAGGGGTGGATAATGGGTAGGAGGTGGCTGGCGGGTGAGGGTGGTTCTGTCGTGAAGTACCAGCAGGCAGCAGCCTCCCACTGTCATTGTGACTGGTGAGAATGACTCATGAAATTCAATTTCACAAAAGGAAAAGGAGAATTCCTCCCACTTCCTCAGGGTGTCCGGGTGAACATTGTGGACCGTCAGCCAGAACAAAAATTGTGGCACTGATAGAAGGGTGGATGGATTGTTTTTAGGTACATAATAGAACATGTGCATTATCACATCCTCATATGTGGATGTAGGAATTTGACCGTTGTTGAGTCTCCAATCAAATATCCTGTCCCTCTCCAAAAGGACATCTGAGCATACACTAAGTCCTGCAGCCCCACTTCTAGTAGGATTTCTGTCACCTTTGACACACTGTGACAATCAATTTGTTTTATTAATCAGAGCAGGTCTGTAACATTCAGGAATAACGCTACAGTTTCACATCAATTTTCATTTTTTACAAGACCCCTCACCCCATGCACTGGACTGTGCCATTAGAACAATGCAGCCAAATAGCATTGTTGTCAAAAATAGAACGACATCTCCATGTTTGCCTCTGGCTCTTTGTGAAGTGCTGGTACTTAAGGTGCCTTTGTTTCTGTTAGAAGGGGACTGTCTGTTACTCCAGCGTCAGTCTTCTTCCTGTTGACTGAAGCCACCGCAGCACCAAGGCTGCACTCAGGTCATGATGGAGTGTCACTTTCACAATGTTCTATGATATCAGCTTCCTTCAAGTGAACTATGCAGATACATGTTTTATTTTTTTCAACAATATCTCACAGAGGACACATATTCAACAGTTTCTTTTGTTACAAGCAAATTTACTTAGACAAGGTTTGATAGGGGTACACTTCTTTGTCTACGTCTTTGTCGCTCCCAGACACTCTCATCTTATCTGTCATTTACCTGTGGGCATCTTGTGACCTTCTAAGAAATCAGGGTTTAAAGGAGGGTAAAACTTCTGCTCCTTTTCAAATTTGCACACTCACAGACTCACAGACCCTGACTTCACAGAGAAGTCAGGGTTAACATAGGTCTAGGTTAGTTTTTAAGTGATCTGAGTTCTGAGTTTCAACTTGCAACATTTGAACATACTTTTAGGAGTTTATTTGTGTTTCCCGGCTGAGCTTCAACAGACTAGTAACACAAAGAGGAAAATTATTCACTGATAAGTCACCCAGTGCTTTTTGCTGATGGGCGTACATATTATAATACTCACTACATCACTACACATGGTCATGTGGATATTGTATTATAGTAAGATAAACTCGAAAAGGTTTCTGTCTTTGGAAGATGGGTCAAGTGCTTGTGTTGCCTGTCTGAATAGGTGATATGGAAATTCTTCTTCTTTTAGCAAAAATGATGAGAAAGGAACAGTTGAGACTAGTCTTTCAAAGTTTTATTATAAAATGTATTCAACCGCTGAAGGGAGCACTGAGCTCCACTGGACAAGTCTTTTCTCAGAGTCTGACCTTGAGAAAAGGTACAGTTCAGTTCTTCTTTAGTCTGCCTGATTCCGGTAGACTAGATAAGAAAAGAACACATTCATGAAACCTGTTCAAACTGGTTTACAAACTTATTCCTCGTCATATTATTTAAAGGGACAAATACATACGCGCACAATCAGTGTGAAACAGAAAGGGCAGTATTAGGCTACATTCTTGTCAGTACAGAATGTGCTGTTACAAAACACAGGAAAAAGATAACTGTAGTTGGTCATGATCAGTGTTGCTTATTGTTTAAAAGACAAACAAGTTCATCACTACATTTGGACAGTACACTGATCTTTTTTTACTTGACTGATTGCCTTCTATTAGTGCTATGGGGCTTTCCTCACTATCTGTGCATCCACCTCTTTTTTCATTCCATGAACTACTGTCTACAGTGGGCCAGACTAATCCAGATCACTTTCCCAAAGCTGCTGCTCCTAAAAGGGATTACAGTGGTTAACCCATTGCTTTAGCCAACTCTGTGAGAGTGGCCTCAGAGCCAGGTCTGTCTGCTTTGTTGCCTCCACTTACATGGGTCTGACACTGGGAACAATGAGCTGCCTCAGCAGCAGCTGATCTCATTGCCTCTTAACCAGGTGCTCCTCGATCACCTTTGAGATCAGGATGCAAACAAGGCAGCTAAAGAGATCCTCCTCGCTGTGGGACTGCTGTGTGAAGTTTGACCATAATGACCTCTGACCTCGCCTGCGACTGAAGCTCGAGTGTCATTGAAAAGGAGAATGAAGTGTTTGAAAAGGCTTTTTAAACCCAGTGATTTACTCGTCCTACACTGTGAGATCAAAAGCCTTTAAATTGCTTCACATTCTTTCTTATCATTCATCACAGCGCTGGATGTAAACTAACGTCAGCTGCTGTGTATAAATGATAGGATGTTGTCCTCACTCATGGGAAATGTTACGCTAACGGCTGTGCTGTAAAAAAAAGCTTCCTAAAAAGATGTTACCAGTTAACGGTCCCTTGTCTCCTTGATTGTGTCATTTTCTTTGAATGAAAACCACAGTGTGCTAAAGGACAATACACTGTTCTGCTCATGGCCTACATTCAGTATAGAGTATAGAGTTTAATTTGAGAAGAAATTAATGTTTGGCCCTTGTTTGTTTGCTTCCTCCAGATCCCTATCCCAGCAAAAACAAGACTACCAAAGGCTGTTGTTGTCGTCAGCCAGCTGCTGCTACGTTACCACTGCTGGCTAATGTTGCACCATGACACCTCTGTGAGTTAAATCATTGACAGCCACAATAACGAGGGTAGCTGGTGTATCAGTTGGATTAGAGGAAAGTTGACAAATATGTCTTGATGACAACTTGGCGTAGAGATACACAGCGTGTAAAGTGAAGGTGATACTGTTTGTTTTTCTGTCCACATGGACAAAGACTGACCCAGTGACCTTTAGCTGCAGCTGGCTATCTGATGGGCTGCTGCTGTGTGTGTTTCAGGGAGGGTCACATTAAGCATGGAGGATGCCTCTGGTTTCTTCCAGGGAGAATAACGCCCTTTGTCCCCGAGACTGCGAGGATACTGGACATTTAGGAGGAAATGTAGGAGTCAGTGCGGTTTTGTCATTGTTGTTAATATTATTGCTAGATATTGAGCATCCACCTCTTGATCCTCAGTCCCTCTTAATGCTTAACTGAAGATGCAACTGAAGCCTGAGCAGGGGAATGAAGGGAAGGCTTTCATTCAAGCTTTTGTGTCTGCTGTCTTCCAAAGCCTGTCCCTCACAATAAGCCTTTTGATTCATCGTGGACGGGGGCAAAAAAATAAACTTCAAAGTGGAAAAGGTTTGGTAAATCCCCATAACCTCATAGATTATCATGTGTTTGTGTTACTCCTTTGTTACCTTCTATGGTGTATGATACAACTTTCGCTTGTTCAGCTGAGTGTGTGTGTGTGTGTGAGAGAGAGAGAACTCTAGCCCAAAGCAGTGTCTGTAAAATCACGAACAAGTACAATTAGAAAAGGATTAAAGGGATTGAGATCCGTGAGCGCTCTCAGGCTCTGCTGACAGGCTGAAGGGGAATCGGACAGGAAAGTGAGAAGCTTGTCTAAGTGTCTGAGCTAGCAGACACACAACAGACCCATCAGTGTGTATTCTAATATCAGTTTTCAGCATGTAGGGATGTGGGGGCAGGAAAAACACTGACTCTAAACACTGTTTTGACCATTAGTTCAAAGCTTCACCAGTCATTAAAAAGGCATGTAAGTAGTTTATTGTTCAGTTGGAACACATTCTCCGTATTACCTATAACATTTCAAACAACCTGACAATCTCATACACTTGAACATCTTAAGTAAACTTTATTTGTCATTAACAGCGTAATGCTTCATATATGCATTCAGTACTATATAAACTTTGCAATACATAAATAACAGTAACTGTGCATCTCATATCAGTATATGCATTCAGTAAATAAATACACGTGTACAACGACACAGTATAGAAATATAAATCAATGACCTATGAAAAAATGGAAAGTGTATAGATTCCTTGCTCAGTCATCACAATAAATCTTGCTGGAAAATTGCACAATATCATTCCTAATGACTAAATCAGTGTGAGCTCAGTGGGGTGTAATTCACAGTCCATAACACAGAGAGGGAAACCCTGCAACACAAGCCACGAACACAGTCACATGTCCTCAAGATCATCTCACTGAACTTCAGGGATCAACAATGGGAAATAGAGTGACTGAGGTGTGTGTGCGTATGAGTTTTGTGTGTGAACCGTCACTCCAGCAGCCATGTACATGTAGCACATAATAAACATCTGGAACACTGAGGCATGCGGCTTCATGCAAGAGTTTGTGGCCTTGTTTTTGAAAAGAGAAGTGACGCTTTATATGCTGCTTGTTGCTCTCTACTCGCGCTGCATCTCCCTCCCCCCTGACCTGTCACTCACTTTGTGAGTCATTATTATTATTAGCTTTCCTGAAACTTCATCTTTGTCTCGGGTGTAAGTTGCCTTTTGACTTGGAGAGGAGAGAGACTGCAGCTCTGCTCACAGAGCTGTGGAGGTTCAGGGGTGTGAGGGGTTTACCTGACGACCGCACTGTGTAGTCCTGGCCTTTGGAAGAAAAGCCAGACTGTGTGCTGACTCCTTTGACCTTTTTATGACTCGGTTCTGCTATTAATAGCTTCATGCCATTCACACGGCCCATAGAAAACAAAACATCACTTGCCAAGTCATGGGGCTGACATTACACTCAGAGCACAAACCACTGGCAACTCATACTGACATTAGCAGAGACTAAATTTACCTGACATTGAACAAGGTCTAAAGTGTAAAATGATGTGTGACGTCTGTGTGCTGGTGTTAATAGGATGATGCCTGAGAAGATGAAGGCATGACTAAGGGGACTGGTGTTGAATTCAGCCATCACTTTGAGTGCTTGGTAACCTGCTTTATGGCACATTCATAACGCTGAACTAAGACCTACTTCTTCACTATGCATGCATGAATGCTGATCTAACCCTTACAGCACCTTTCATAAGGCATTCCTTGAACACGTTTGTCATTTGTGTCATAAGAGAAGGAACACCAGGTGAGTCATGCCTGCACTACGACGTGCTGGATCATCTTAGCAACCATGCGATGAAGATGTTACAAACCGAGGATTCAGCTGAAGAGTGATACAGAACTTATTGTGTTCATGGATGTCGCAGTGCAGCATGGGATGTCTCGCGCTAGTTGGGTTGGGACAGTCCCAAGGCCATGGCGATGGCGGCTACAAGCAGGGCGGAGCTGGCCACGATCATTGCACTTCCCGACCAGTATACCTGCCGGTCGTTCAGCGGCTGGACCGGCCTGAAGGTCTCCACCATCGGCTTTCCATCGTGGAACTTGAGCTCGGAGAATGCTCGCAGCTGGAGGAACAAACGATAAAGACAAATGTAAAATGTGCAATTTAAACTATTCAACTCAATGGTGAAACTTAAATCAGTACATCTGGTAATTTACTTTCCCTCAGTACACTCTTGAAATACTAGTAAGAAACTGAGTATTCCTATGTTATACTTATTTATTGCTACATTATAATAATATTACAGCTACTGTAATAATAAGTTACATTAAAGCAGTAACTCTGAGCCCTTTTGGCTTGTTATCCATAACAACATTTCCAAAAGGTTATAGAAAAGTACAAGAAATTCTGCTAAGTAAAATGTACGGAGTTCTTCTTCTGCTGTTTTAAAGAAAAATCTTTTTCATGTCTGTGTAGTTTAACTTTTTGAAAAAAAACATTTAAATGTACTTGTCTTTTATCCTAACCTGATCAAAGTTTAGAAGGATGGGATTCTCAAACACTGTCCAAATCACAGACTGAGTGCACCCTGGTGTGGTCAGAGACCCCTTGTAGCGGTAGTAGCTGGTCAGATTCTGTTCAGACGGGAGCAACTGTGCCAGGGAAATGGAAAAGAGAGATGTGTTGCCATCTGAAAACAGAAAAGCCACAGATAAAGCATTAGCAACCGTGCTATGCAGCCATGTTTTTAGTATGTTTACACTGAACTTCAACACCTACTTGTAGCTTTGATGCTTTGCAGAGAGTTGATGATGGGGTCATACTTTCGGTTTGCACTATTGGACCTCTGAAAATGGAAAGAGACACATTTCAGCACTTTCCCAATTCAACTTCAGGTATGTTGTACAATGGTACGTGTGCAATAATTTCAATAACACAGAATTAAAAACAGTTACCTCGTAGAAAAACCCAAGGACTGCAATTCCTTCTGGGTCTGACAGTGCTGTTTTCACATCAACGTAATGGTTCTTCATGTGAACGATGTGCAGCTGCAGAGAAAACAATGTTATATAATTATTACATAAAGTTATTTTACACGTCTGCAGAGTCATATTGTAAATGTTACAGACTGACTGTATCAGCTCAGGGTTACTGCAACAGTAGAAGAGATTTTGTGTTCGCACAATAAGAGACAATATGATATCTTGTGTAAGTTAAACAGCTCTTTATCAAAAATGTGTCCTAAGACTGGACTGATAAAGTATTATTGCCTAACCAATCGACCACAGAATGGAGTGGTATAACTATTAAAAAGTAACACTTTAAAAACCCACTTTGTGGAAAAATGTAATTTCATTTTTCATTGCACACACAGTACCTCCATGGGATACTGCTCCCCATCAATGGTGTGCTCGGAACCAGGTCCTCCATTTCTACCCCAGTGCAGGTGGAACTGCACAGCCTTGTAGGTGGTCGGAAGACCTCCACCTGTTATTGTGCTGAGATGAGGAATTCCAACCTGAACTGGTAAACACACACCAGATATACAGAGCTCAAACAACAGTTTCAAAGCACTATATTGGTTTGATGCTTAATGGAAAAAAACAGTACGCTCACCCGAATGGCCGTTGTTCTTGATTGTGCCTCTGAAGATCTGCTGGTAATTGGTGAACTGAAAGGGAGTCAGACGCTCGTCTCTTAATGTCTTTCTAGTGACGATGTTGATGGGAGACTGCTGTTTTCCTGCACAGTCACTGAAGGTGTGGTCCCACTTGTCTGGTGCTAAAACAAGAAAACACCAGCATTAAACAAGTTACTCTAATCGCTTTCACTTCAGTGGCCTGTTCGATAAATATCTGCCTAAAACCTAAAACCAGATTTGCTTTTAGATGTTACTGGGACTACAGGTAAATTCATACATGGAGTGCCAGAGCGATCAGTCCTCAGTCCATTACTAATTCTCATACAGTATACTTCTTATAGTGCTTCAGTTACATTAGTGAAACTGGGTATTTCAACACATTTCTGGCTGATGAACATCTGCTGGTAAATGCTTTTTCTACCTGCAGATGAAGACCCTGTCAAACTTTCAGCTGGTTCAGATGCATTGTAAAGAATACTCGATAGGAAATGTCTATAAACAATTCGTTTAATTATTATATTAAAAATGTTACACATGAGCTTACTGTTGCACTGATGATCACAGGTAAACTGGGACTGATAGCACCAATCTGAAACACAGAAAGTCAAATGCAATTAGACAAAAGGTGGTTTTCAAGTTGGAAAAGTTAGTCAGAGTCTTTAACAACAAATGATATAAAGAGGAGAAACACACTGGTGATGCCAGCGACAGTATACGAGTCACTTCCCTGCATCGTGAACCTCTGCGTAACACATAACACAACAAGTGTCAGTCTACTGGGACAATAGGATGTTTCTGTTTAACATATGTAGACCTACATAACGTGTATACTGGTAAGTGGCCAGCTAGATTTCATAGGTTTACAAATATGTCATTTTATTCATAGTTTATTTTTTTCTTTAAAGCAAACAGTGAATTGTTCTCTTGTTGGTTTAAATCAGTTGTTATTCCCGCCCATACACAAACCCCTTATACACAGGAATTGTCTTCGCATTTGCAACTAAACTTGCTGTTTGTGCTTTGTCCTTCCATGCTATCAGAGTAAACACAGAGCCAAGCTTTTGCATCAGCCATTTTCACAAGAGGGTTTGAGGGTTTATTAATATTTCACCGCTGGTTTGCATGTTTCCTCCCCACACTCAGAGACTAATATTTGCAGATATATATCTCACATACCAAATATTTATTTAAAATACACATGCTATTGAAAAATTACAAGGAGGGTCTCCTGGTCTGTGATTGGATTTGCATGAGGACTTCTCCTGGTGTTTGTGGTTCCTTTGCCATGTTGTTAAGCCTCTTCCTCCTGCTAAGGCATGAGGCATGCGTACTGAAAATAAACTAGGCTAGGGTGGGTGGGTGGAGGGGATGTTTGATTTCAGCCAAACTTTGCTTTCTTATGTCTATGAGCAGTATTGGAGCAGCTGCACTCCTGTAGTATGGTAACTATAAATACACATTCAAGGTATTTGTACTAGTATTTCCATTTTGTGCCACTTCAACTTCACTACATTTCAGAGGGAAAATATTAAACTGTTCACTCCTCTACATGTATCAGGCAGCTTAGTTACTTGTTAACAGATTTTTCATGCACAAATGTGATGAGCTTATGAATATGTTGTACTTGTATAGATTTAACAAAGTGACAGTATTAAAGGTAATTAAAGTGCCTCCAACAACCAAAATATTAGTAATTTGTTGACATATACCAACAATAATAGGTAATATCTGTGTGGTATTGTGGTGTTACAGTGTGATGTTACTGGTTTTACTTAAGTAAAGAATCTGAAAACTTTCTGCATCACAGTCTGTTTGTAGAAATCACCTTTTTCTGGGCTCACAGTCAGTTGTTCTCGTCCCAGCCAATCACATTTGTGTCCGCACAATTCTTGACCAATCGACGCGTGACTCTGATCTTTTGTGCGACGCAGAGCAAATAAACAATATGAATGGGTTTCAGTGGAACTGTGCTGTGGCGAGAGAGCAAACTGAGGAAACTATCACGAAGAGGATAAAAGAGAAACAAATAGGCCGCGTCGACCAGGGCTGAAAACGTGAAGTGAATTCACGCCGACGCGGGGCCATTGTGTTGTGCGTGCCAACCAGACATAAACTGTGCGCTGCAGCCGCTGCATTTCACATAAAACAATAGAACAGGGGAGAATGAGACTACTCCTTGCTATGACAGCCCGCATGTGCCCAAAGCTTTATCAACTTCGAAGATATTTAGGGTCCCAAATAAAATGCCTTTGGGCCACTGCACAGAGAACCTGACCGCATTTTCTCTAATGCAGTACCCCAGAGACAAAACGTTTATCAAGTGGAGCACTGTGCGTCTTTTGGTATCAAATATACCAACAGGATGCATGTGTCTGAGCTAAGGGGTGCATCCAAAATCCTGCAGTGTGTGTTTTTTAGTATGTGTGGACTGGTGCTTTACTTTAAATTCTTAAAAATCAAAAACATGCAATAAGTCAGTCAAATGATAAATCAGTCATTATTAAAACATTTTGGAGCGTTGAACGACTTTAAAAGCGTTTAGGAAGACAAGACAATTAAGGAGAAAAATACAGTCATCTGGCATCAATAGAGCAGAGACTAAATTATAATTCAGGGCTTAATTGGACTCAGGGGAATTCATAATAATAACCCCCAAAAAAACGATAATGCCAAATTTGGTTTGGCACATTTTAGAGAAAATGTGTAAGCTACAAACGCAGTGTTGACATTTCCTTCCTTTCTTGCGCCTTTGTTTGTTGCGCCAATAAGTGACTGTGCTGACCAAATAAGCCAGTAGCGTCTGCTAATTTACACCATAAGTGCTGTTGCCAAACCTTGAGTTTTTTTTTCTAGAAATAAAGCCTCAGAATCCGCCGCTGTGAATTTGGAGACATTGACGCTGCGCAGCTTGACGAGTCTCTCTGCGTCTCTCATTGGCTCAGTGGGTCTGAGCAGGTGCATGAGAGAGAGAGAGAGAGAGAGAGAGATAGAGAAATCCGAAACACAGAGGCTCTGGGGGAATCTCATCTCAGTCAGACCTGCTTGCTTATTATGATTCCTTATTGGACCCGCTGATACAGGATCTCTGGATCCTTACAAGGCTGCAGACGAGCAAGCGGGGCACACTGAGCTGATCTCTGCGCCACATCAGTGGGACAGACAGGGCAGGTGGAGAGCGTCACGCACAGGGAGCCTCGCTTTCATCTGGGGAGCTGTGACTCTTTACGAGTCCGCTTTATCTCTCTGTCTCCGCAGATCGCATTTCTTTCTCTATCTGGGGATTTGTGTCTGTTTAGATTCCTGGGATTATGCAATATATCAACTTTTTCATTGAATAAAATGACTTGCACAGTCAAAAGGCAACTTCATCCTGACGGTTCCGACAGACTGTATTCATGTATTTCATATTTGTCGTTTAGTGTTGAAAGGAATTAAATCTAACTTCACACAGTTTGATAAGAAATAAAGGAGAGATTCATAAATATAATATTACATTTGTTTCTTTGACTATTGATACAGTCTATATTTAGGTCCCATGCAAAACAAGACAAATGAAAATAAAAACCACCACATGTAAAAACAGCATATTTTTCCAGACTCACCTGCTGATCCTGTGCAGACTGTCCAGAACGATGCCAGGAGAACGGGCAGGATTAGCTGCTGCATGGTGAAGCGTGTGTGATTCGAGCGAGGGAAGACAACACAATGACTTGTTTTTTCCAACGTGATCGCATTCTTGAAGGGGGCCTTCTACTTATCTATCACCGTACCCCGACAGGAAAGAAAAAGTGGCCCCTCCCCCTTCGGGCATCGCCTTTTAATAAAGCTCCCCACTGAGGAGAGAGCCACTGAGGGGGCCTAATGGACTCCTGGGGTGCAGGAGCCAGATGCAAGAGACTTGTTTCCTGAGGATGTGAAAGGTGATTTTCTTTTTGGATGATTTCTGGCACTGGGAGAAATCAGATGGAGGAATCATGAGTGCTGGCAGCTGATTGGCCCACAGGTAAAACAAAGTGGCCCTTAGAGAAGAAAGAGAGCTGTGTGAGAGGATTATTATCCTCTTCAGCTGCTGCTCTAATTGTCCCTCGTTCCTTTACATTTAATCTTAGAAAAATCATTGAAAACCCTGTGCACCATGTTTCTCACTCTGCACCATTTCATCCGATGGATCTACTGTAGGTGCATTATGCTTGATTAAAATAACATAATGTGCCCAAAGTACAAAAAAGGTAAATTAAATTAATTATCATATTATTATTATTATTATTATTAATATTAGTTAATATTATGTTGTTTGAATATTATATATTCATATGTAAAAAGTACTTCACTGTTATAGTTGGTGAAAGTGGAGCTGATTACAACTAATCCCTAAACATATACCGCTGAAAGGTAGTGTACAAGTATACAGCAGCATCACAAATCTAAAGTGAAAAAGTGCAAGTTCTTTGAAGTTCTACTAGAACTCAAGCAAATGTGCTTAATTAGTTACTTCATATAAAAGAAATGTATTTACAGTTCACAGCAATAAGCCCCAGCAGTGTTTTATGTCCTATAGTAAAATATAGGATCTACACCTGAACTCAAAATAAAGTTCGGCACATGTTCTTTCACCTGAGAGCTTCACATAGAAGAGAGAATATGAGGTGAGATACTTCAAAAGGTTTATTTTCCAGCTCAGTTCACATCATCGAGAAATCCTGGCCAGTCCGTGCAGAGCTCTGTAAAAAAGAAAAAAAACAACTTCAACTTTTCCTGAAAAAAGTTAAACCTGTCACCTCTATTTTCTGTTCAGAGGGTGAAAGCCTTGAACACCCTGACCCTGAATTATTGATCAAGCTGAGTGAGTACAGTGAGGGGCCCTGTCCTTTCAAAAAAAAACATGAATTAGCTTGTGTTGCTCTTCTTGAAGACCTTCGCTGGCAAGTGGGCCTGGTAGTGTGTGAAGGTCTTTACATAAACTGTTTGTATAAGCAGTGTGTTGTGGTGGAGATGGTGGAGTGTTAAAGAAAACCATAAAGCATCATGTGTAGCGTAACAGTGTATGTTTCACTTCCATTTAAGGTGTTTAAAACACCTTCATGTTCACAGGTAGAAAATGAAGGCTGATTACTTTTAGGGAGGAAAGTTTTAAAAATGGAGAAATGAAGTGACTGCTGTGAAATTATGCAACATTCTCTTGACTGGATTTGCTGAGAAGGCCAGTGTCTTGTTGCAGAAGCAGTGTCTTGCGTTTGTCTTGATGCAAAAGCGCCATCTGGTGGACAAACGGAAGAAATGATGATGAAGAAGAAGAAATGATGACTGCAGAGTTCGACACACACGAAAATAGTTTTTACTTTCCTCTGTAGAAGAACAAATGTTTGTCTGTGCTCAACTTAAAATTGAGTTTAAGACATGTATAACATCACAGTCATAATCCAACACATTCTGTGGCTGGTGATTTTGACATCTTTTTTCAGTCTGCATGATATAGAAAACCTGCAGTTCCCAACATTAGCCGACCAACAAGAGATCAGTTCACCTACTCTGTATATTATAGGACTGTTTCCTTTGTTGTATAACCATGCGCCATATGTTCCATTCTCTTTATACAGTTTTAATACCATATTTATCCTTTTAACAAATACAGTAAAAAGTCCAGTAGTATGGAGCCAGATGGGGCCATATGTTTTTGTCAGTTTGAAAGAGAAGATTGTAAACAAAAAGTGAAAATTTTAGAAAACAAAAACAAACTGAAATTTGAACTGTACTGGTCATGAAACATGAAAAAAAATAAATAAAGCCAAAAGATAAATAACTGTATAAAAGGTTTTTCAATTCAATCATAAGTTTGAATAGTTTTAAATAGACAACACATATGGCCCCCATCTGGCTTCATACAGTATTAGCTTCTGAAATGTTGGGGACTAGCATAAAACGTTAATACTTAAATAGTGAGTAAGGACAAGTGCCTAAGTAAATGAGTAAATGTCGACTAATTTAGTATTTTTAATATCTGGTTTCTAGAAACCTCCACCAAATGATTCAGTGCTAAATTTGGCTCCAGCATTCAGGCTTCAAATGAAAATGCAACAATGATTCTGAATTTAATTTGAGCGCATTTACATAAACATTAACTGATTTTTTCTATACAATTTTAAAATCTCCAGGTCTTTTATTTACACTATGTTTAAGGCCCTTAATTCACAAATTTTATACGATTGATTTGAAACGAATGTTTTGAGCTTCGTGACCATCTGCTTTGCTGGCAGTGACGCTTCAATCTTATCACTTCAGACACTTCGATCCTTGTCATGAGACAAGTCCACTTCCATGTGTGCCTGGACCCTTTCAATGCTCTCCCACAGTTCCAAGTAAATAAGCAGACGGGGGAACAGATCCATGATATAAGCTTTTATTTTAACCAATGGGATTTTACTTTTACAGTGCATTTCTTTACAACAATTATTCATTAAGTGACAGGTTTTAGCCACCACTACAGATCAGTTAACTATGTATGTTACATTTCTGAGTTCCTCTTATTGATTTTGATTCATGAACACCTTGTGGAAGAAAAAAAATCCCCAATGTTAGATGACAGGTTGCTGCACAGCTTCACTAATTCATTGACCTCCAATCACCCATTGAAATGGTTAGCATTGTTACCAAACTGAATGGATGTGCTCACCTGTCCTTGTCTCAGTGTTATTAAGCAGCTAACTATCTGTACCTTTAAAACATACAGATGTGGCCCGTTAGAAACCTGCTGCCATCCGTAAGAAAGAAAAAGGCTGTAGAAAGAGAAAAGAAAATATGGCACTATTGTCTTGAGGAACAAACAGTAGACACAAAGATATTTTTTTAAAGGGGACTGTGGCCAACTCCAAGCACTTTATTCAGTCTTTACTGCCAGTTAGCAACGCGAGGAGATGTCAGTCAGATGGACATGGAGCTTTATGTGGACATTACTTCATTCATTCACAAGCATCTCAGCAGAAAAACCTTAAAGAAATTCCCCCAGTCACGTCACAGAACGCCAACAGTACCTTCAAATGACTTTTTCTTCACATCTAAAGAAGACATTACAGACATCTGAGAGCCTTCCAGCATCATTATGTTCTCTTCCTCTTGACATCTCGAGCACACATCCACGAAACAGCTCGCAGCATAGCATCAATCTGTCCACACACACACACACACACACTCAACGTTGTGTTTCAACATGGTTATACTGGAGAGAAGCATCGATAAAGACAGAACCACAGTGACGGTGCGTATACATCATTTTGAAAACACATTGCAGTAATGACCACATATACGACCCACCAAATGCACAAGAACATAAGCTCGATCCAGTTACCCATTACATATTACATTCAGGCTCCAAGAAAAAAAAAAGAAAGATGCAATGGCAAAGTAAACAGCAGATTTCTCCCTTTCGCTCAAGTTTGGTCTCAGATTCCCTCAAATACACAACAGCTAGTAGTGCACAAAATAAGAATACAAAATTAGACTTTTAAATACTGTAGCAGCAATTCATTTCTTTTGAAGTTAAAAGCCTCCAGTAGTACAGGTAAAGGCTTTGGAGTCCCCTGACATGTGGGCGGGCGATTGTCCTCTCGAGTGTAAGACAGTGTCTGTAAGGAGGGTGTGTGTTTGGTACTAAAAGTAAGTGACTCTGCTGGGGTGGACAGGTTGGAGATGTGTCTCAGACAGGTCACTGCTAGAGGACTGAGCTATGTGGAGGCAGCAGGACGCTGCAGCGCTCCAGGCTGAAATAGTCTTTGAACACACTGGGTTTGTTCTGTAGGAAAACCTCCCCTGCAGACGCGCCTCCATCTCAGATTTTTCTTTTTCTCCGCCTCTCACAGTCTTACAGTGATCGCCGTTTAAAAACCAAACCACCCAAAGAGTAACAATTCCTCCTGCTCCTCCTCCCCCCCAACCCCCAAAGCCAAAACCACAGCATGTTGGGGTTAGAACGGGGCACTCAGCTCATCAGTCCAAAAACAAGCAGGACAGAGCCAGGGTGGGCCACACTACACGACGCTTCCCTCAGCTGGAGGCTGTGGCGATGGCCTTCTTGAGCTGCTGGCTGCGGATCTCGCGGGTGCGAGACTCCAGGAGCAGGTCGTGGCAGTTGTTGCAGACCAGCACTGGATCATACAGCTGCTGGTCTGGGATCGGCAGCTTCAGGTGACAACAGTCTTTACAGAACACATTGCCACAGTTCCTGGAACAGGAGCACACAGAACATTAAGAGGTTTTATTCATTCAATCACAACCAAATTGCTTTGGAAACTATTAAGACCAACTTTTTGCACATTTTACTGCATTATAATTGACTTTTAAATAAAAAAAATAAAAAAATAAAAAATCAACATCATTCTACACAGCCCATAATGACAAAGTTAAAACATATATTTTTTAATTTGCAAATTAAAATTAATCTAATTTACATAAGTATTCAGATCCTTTCCAAATTGAGGTCAAGTGCTTCCTGTGTGCTTTAAGTCTCTTTGTCTGCTTCTACAAAGTACCGTGGGTCTGAATATTTACGTAACATATATAAGAGATTTCAGTTCTTGATATTAGTAATTAGTTTGTTACATTTTTAAAAATACATGCTTTTACTTTGTAATTACGGATTACTGTGTGTATGTTTCAAAAGTGAAGGGGTCTGAATACTTTCAGATGTGACTAACTGTATATGTGTAACAAGTGAAGTGAAAAGACCAAATTAACTAAAAATATCTAGAATAGAAAGACAACAGATTATGTAAAAATCTAAGATGGAATAAAATAAAATGTGCATTGACCAAGTAGATGTAACTTTTTCAGCCTCTTGATTTTAATTAGTGACCTGGACCAAAGAATAACAGTGAGAAACGCATTTCACTACCACTCAGAGTACATATACACAGCTCTGGAAAAAATTAAGAGACCACTACAAATCAAGACCTTGTCATGGCCATCCCAATCTCCAGACCTGGACCCCATTGAAAACCTCTGGAATGATGAACTTGTTTTGTTTTTTTGTGCATTATCTGAAGTCTGAAAACACTGGACCTTTTCTGGTATTTTCCATTTTTTTCATTTTCTGCAAATAAATGCTCTAAATGACAATATTTGTATTTGGAATTTGGGAGTTATGTTGTCAGTA
>JAUMHL010000006.1:4701058-4742970 GCA_032362345.1 Sandelia bainsii | reverse complement strand
CATATACCTTTAAATAGCAAAATCAGAGAAACTGATCATTTTGCAGTGGTCTCTTAATTTTTTCCAGAGCTGTATATGTAAACAGAAAGAAACAAATTAAAATTTCAACGTGCATGTATGGCTTTACCCTGTACTGCTAAAATAGTGAAATGTAAAAAACCATTCCCTAATATTAATATTTAAGGCTCCTCTCTCGGTCACATTCTCTGTCAACCTAATGACACGTGAACCAAATGGAGCTGTCTAACACACCTGCATAAAAGCAGTGTTGTATTCTGGCTCTCATGTGACCGTAGAGCTGTCAGCACTGATGCAGCAGCACTGGCTGCTGAAAAGTTAAATACAGTTAATGATCAATGAATGAACCACTGGACTTTTCACAGCAGCTCTGTTGCATGTTTCTACTGATTATGTAAGTTATTAAATCTAATAGTAAAAACTAAGTAAAGTCATCTTTACACATCATTCATGCCCTGTGTTTTCCCAGTGATGCTCTGTCTGTGGATATTAACCATCTTAGTTAGTCAGTGAAGCTTATAAATAATTCTCTGGCTAACCACGGGGCTTTGATGCTGAAACCAAAGCTGGAATTACTGCCTTGAAAACACAAAGCAGAGAGTTAAAATAATCATTAACTACAGCCCTTTGGATGTATTTGGATGTAAAAACTCAATACATGTCAGTGCACCACAACAACACTGAGCTGCCTTCTATTTCTAGCAGAGGAAGAGTACTTACAGCTATCCAGAAGCAAAATAAATTCTTTGATATTTAAACTCAAACTCATATTTGTAAGGTGATTCATTGTGTACTGTGCTCATCAATGCAAGAAAACCACAGTGAAGACCCACCTGCAGTGGTGACGCCTCTTGGCTATCCAGAACTCACAGTCACAGTTGAAACAATGGGAGGCCATGTGGTCGGGCACCCACCTCGTGACCTAAACACGCACAGAAACATTGCTGTCAAAACAGTGTGATATAATAAGAGGTGCTTCGATCCATACAAGTGAGTGGGAGGAAAGAGGGTGAGGGAGTTGAGAGAGTGTATGTTACAGTGCCATAAAAGGATGCTGACCTCTGTGTCCCTGCGCTCCACTCGGTCCCAGCTGCCCTCAGACAGACGGTCCTCACTGTGGGTGGACAGAGAATCCTCCTCGTTGCTGTTGTCCGACTCCCGCAGACATGTCTGGAACAGAGAGGACAGGGTGAGAAAAATATTTCTGGAGATAATCAAAAGTAAATATTTACAAAAACAGAAGACAGAAAGATTTTCTGGCATTGGCTGTCATCAGTGAAACAGCTACTCACAATGTCATCCTCGTAGTCGATGTCTGGCTCTGAGGGAGGGGTGCTGTACTGTTTACTCTCCAGTCTCATTTGCAGCTGTCGTACCTGCTGCCGCAGCACCTCCACCTCCTGCTTGTAAGTTGCCTCGATCTGCCGCAGTCGCTGCTGCACGGCGTCCATAGGCACTGGCAGCCCGTCATCATCGAGGTACGCAGGGGCCTGTGGTGGGGGAGGGGAGCTGGAAGTGGAGGGTGAGGAATATGACACTGGTAGGAGCTGATGGCCTGCCAGGGAGTAGCTGTTGAGGGCAGAGGTAGCAGGCCCACACAGCCCTGTGTAGCCTGCAATCCTGGCAGCAGACAGCCATGCAGGCTGCAGGGGGCTGCTGGGACAACAAAGAGCTTCTCTGCGGCAGCACTGGGATGCATTGGCGATGGCAATGCCATGGGAGTGGAGCAGCTTATTGGCCAGCCGGCGGCTCTGGTAAGTGTTGGTCTGCGAGGCCCGGCTGATGCCAGAGTGGCTGGCACTGCTGCAGGCGGACTGGACCAGACCCTTGACGCTCTCCCAGTGGGAGCCGAGCAAGGAAAGGTCTGCGAGCTGGCTCTGGGAGATCAGATGACGAGCTGCTACCTGGGTGCAGTCTACAGGAGCTGCTACAACTGTTAACGCACGCTCTCCAACTTTCACTACATCTGTCCTCATGTCCTCTTTCTCCTTTTGGAGTTGAACCTGTGGCTGTGACTCACTGTTCAAATGAGTCTGAGTAAGATCCTGGCTAACTGTGAAGGGCAGAGCAGGGGTCGGCTCTCCCTCATCAGTGAGAGTTTCAGTGGAGTCCTCCATGGGAAGGAGTGGTGCTAGCTGCTTCAGAGCCAGCAGTCCTGCAGATTCCAGTTGGCTGTCAGCGTGGCCATTAAGTAGTGAGGTGGCGGCTGCAGGTCCGGTCCCGTTGCAGTGGAGAGGTAAGCACGGCTCTGATTTGTGAGTGGGTGATGTAGTGGTTTCAGCAGTCCTACAGGGGCTCTCAGCCTCCAGCGGTGGTGTCGGGAGTGTAGGGTTTGTGATCTGAGGCAAAGCCTGTTGGAGGACGGGAGTGGGGATTGGAGTGTGGGCGACTGCATCGTCTTTACAGACAGGGACAGGGGGAAGGGGAGGAGAGGGCAGGGGTTGTGTGGTGAGACAGGGCTTGTCGAGTGTGTCTTCACAGTTCTCAGCACCTGGGACACTCTCTGGGATGTTGGCAGGACTTTGATGTAGAGGCTCCCCCTCACTTTTGTCCAGTCCAGCATCAGGTATGACCTTTTCAGAGAAGTCTGCAGATAGTTCTTCAGTGGCAGGTGAGGTTTCCAGGCCAGAGCGACCCTCCTGGCAATGCTTGTTGAGATTAGGGTCGCTGGAAGTACGTGTCAGAGGCACTCCATTCTCAAATGCTGAAAGCAGGTTGTCCATAGAGCGGGTCTTAGGAAGTCTGGACATAAGAAATACATAATTTATTTTAAACCACATGTGCAGCAATGGCAATAATAAATTTTTCTGTGTAGGACTCTAGAGGGCAGTCTGACTCTGTAACAAGTGAATATTGAATTCATGTAAATCTGTGTTCAGGGTCTGCAGATCAGATTTGCATTAAACAAACACACCTGTCAAGGGAACGTAAGGTGAGCTCATCTCCTGTCACATTTGGGGGGAGGTAGAGCTCCACAGAATCATCTAGGGCGGTGCAGGGGGAGGAGGTGGGCAGGTAAACAGCTGTCCACAGCTGTAATGCCCGAGTGTGGCAGACTGGCTGCAGCACCTGGCAGACAAGGACAATCTCACAAGGTCAATAAACAGCAAGGACAGAGGCTATTACTCAGTCAGTGCTGTTCTCCTACTGCTGTGGGCGGTGCATTACAATCACATCTTTTCTTTCCTTAGACAAGGAGGAGCAGAACAGGTGGCAGAGGAGGTGGGAGAAGATTTAATCTTATGCTTTAAATCTTTGATCAAAAGGACAGTTTGGAGATTAAAGTTAAAAATGGAGTCACACCATCCATTAATCATTAATCAAGCCACTTATTCTGCTCAGGATCTACGAAGTAAAACTCATTTATACTACCAGCAGCAAGTCACCTTCTCCTCCCTTCTGAGGAGCTCAGAGGCTCAGAGACATATGGTTGGAGGCAACCTCCAACTGCTTTTGCATTAAATGGTGTCTCTGCTACAAATGTGTGAATAATATTGTAAAAATCTCTAGGTACCATATCATGACAGGGGATGTAGAGGAAATTCTGGAAGTTCTTGTTCCCTGCACGGAGCAGGGACCAGACAGAGCAGGTGCGTTTGTAGATGTTCCTTGCTTCCCTCTCGTGAGCGTTGTTACACAGAAACGTGCCGTAAAGACATGAGTACGTATGTTGCACCAACTTGACCTGGATAAATTTGGAAAACAAAATATGAAGTCCAGCCTTTCACAACTGAATACCACTCTGCAGCTGACTCACGTAAAATATACAATAAATATAATAAAAGGATAGCATTGGATCTCAGTTCTGACTGGCTGCTGTATTTTTAGAGCTATGGTTCAAGGACTAAATGTATATAATTATTTTCAGAAAGATAGAGAGAAGTAAAGCGAGCTGTGCTACCACACACCAGAAAGGCCTCATTGAACTCAAACAGGCAGGGGAACTGTTTGAGCAGCTGGTGAACACAGTCCAGCCACTGCAGGAAGACTGGACACTGCTCGCTCACAACGTCAGCGTTTTCCTGGTGGCCACAGCGGTCCCCAAACTTGTGACCATAGTCCAACCACTCAGTCTCTACAAGCACCTGGAAACCCTGTGGACGATGATGACAGTAGTCAGCATTGAAGTTAACAGTGCAACAAAACTACGCTTAATATTACATTTAGAACAACAGATCAAATGTTCTTAAAATAGCCAAACGGTGCAGATTCTCACCTCCAATGTCCTGTAGTAGGGATCCAACAGGATCTTGGCGAGGGCTACAATCTGGGGTGTGCGGTCCCACCCGTCTGAACAGTGCACGAGGACAGGACGGCCTTCCCTCTCCACTGCTGAACACACTAGAGTGGCAGCCTTCAGCATGACAGATAGGTGCTGCAGCCAGCGGGTGCTCTCGAGTGCCGAAAGCCAGCTGGAAACACCAAATATGACTGTAAGATCTGTATCGTACATGTCCCATGATGAAGTGATGTATGTATACAGTATCTAGGCTCCACATCAGCTTGGGCGAGTCAGGGTTAATTCAGACTGGGTTATGAGGATGATGTTTAAGCATGGGAGATCCAGTGTCACTACACACCTCCAACAGAATAACAAGCTGTGAAATAGCATGCGGAGAGCTCACAGCAACTGGGTTAACATAAGTACTGTACATGTATAACCACACGTGTAATGGACAGCTGACCCACATACATGTAAACACAGGAAACAGCTAACACACGTAGCCACCGCCTGTGTGCGCGCAGACAGCTGGCCGGCCCAGCAGGAATGAGACTGGACTGTGGTAGCGTTCCCATCTGTGTGGTGTTGCCTTACTGTGGGGGGATGCCATTAAAATGGGGGAGGGAGGGGAGATGCACAAACCAGGGCAGAACCTCTTTGAGAGAAAGGTCAAAGGGATCAACTTACTTTCCTGGATCCGGGATCTGACTGCAGACAGCCCTCAGAGCCTGGAAGCTGTTGCGGATGGCGTGGATGTTAGCCATTCCCATGAACATGACCTCACAGTTGGGGTAGTACTCTAAACACAAACAAATACAAACAACTCAGAGGACAGTCATCAAATATAAACACTGCTTACCCTATAAAATACTGTAGCACGATGTGTTCAGACTGTGGTGTTCTCTCGATCAGGTGTAATAATCACAGCCATAACAATAACAATCATTTCCAGTCACAATAATCATTTACATCTTCATATGAATTCCTCAGCGGTCAACAGTCAGCTGTGTGTAGTCACAGCTGGCAGGAGTCATTTCTATTTTGTTTACTGAATATCATATGTCCAAATGTTTAAAATCTAGGACAGAGCAGGGCTTTCTTCAAACTGATCAAAACAAACCAAAAGCAGCAGTCACTTGGTATTTTGGATGTTTGGGCCCAACTTCATCGTCACCGAATTTTGACATCTAAACAAGCTGAACTCTACAAAACAGACAATGTCTAGTAAATGCTGCACACTTTGGAAAAAATCTAATTTATGTATTTGCTACAGAACGTGATTTACACATCCAGACAGGAGCAATGGGAACGGGAGAATTTATTTGAAGTTGTATCACTGATTCCAATACTCCCCCTTGTTTTGGTTTCCACCAACTCCTGAGAAAAAGAAGCTGCTTGATGTTTAAATCTCTAACAGTTAGTTGTTACCTATATTTGTCTGCCAGCCAGTGAAGGCAGGTAGTGTGCAGTGGTTTTTACCATAATTTCGCTACCGCTGCAGGAAATTCAGTTTATGAGAGTGAAAAAACAGCGTCGCTCCACAGAGCTGAGGGACTGCGCAGTAAATCTTTGTAGGTACGTCTACGTTACTTCTATTACAGTATGTTTAATTTTGCTTGCTTGAATCACTGAACAGAATCAGGAGCACACAGCTGGTGATAACACTCTACACTCTAGTGCTGTGCAACATGAAAATGTGATGAATAAATGTTGACAAAAAAAAACTGTCAGTAGCCTTGGCATCTCATGTCTTACTAAACACATATTCACTAAATTGTTGAAGACTTTTTCAGTGTTTGATGACACTAACCTTCACATTCACAGCCTCCGCCCTTGGCTCGGTTTGCCACTGCAGCAGTGTATGAGCGGGCATCCAGAATCAGCAGCTTCTGTCTCACAGTGTTGTCATCGCAGCCAGAGCCGCCTGTCAGAGAGGAGTCTGGGAGGACGGAAATAATTTATTGTTTTGAGAGGACAGTGTTACTAAGCAGCAGAGCGTGCAGGGGGGGTAATTGAAGGGAGATGTAGAGAAAGAAGGCGTGAAAATTCCAGGGACACTATTAACAGAAATTGTAACAACTTAAAAACAAATATCTCCTCCAGCTCAGTGTTGCTTTTCACATGTGTCCAGCAATAAAGACAAATAATTACTTATTATCAATTAGAATAATGTACATTTTCAATTACAATTTTCACAAATAACAATGGTAAGTTTTAATGCATTCTTCAGAGCTCTATTAGTCTTACAGTAAGTCGACATAGATAAATCAACAACAGCTTTACCAAAATCACTATCTGAGGAGTCGGGAGCTTCCCCACGTTGCTGGCAGGCTGGTGCTCCACAGGTACCCTTGGCTCTGCCATCCATCTGACAGGCCTTGGCAATGGACATCACCAGGTACTCATCATCTGTGTTCCTCCAGCCCCACCAGCTGATCTCAGGCTGGCTGCAACGGGCGATCACTGCCCCGTTCTTCTGGTGTCTGGATTTAAAGGTTAGAGAGTCAGTACACACAAGCAATCATACATCTAATGATCAAACAGGAAAATGTTTTTCTGCGAAATAGAGAAAATGTGATCATGTGTACATGACTGAGTGTCTGCTGACCTACCTGTAGACCACTACAGGGATCCTCTTCCAGGATCTGAAGGAAGCCACACTCTCCAGCTCCTTGTCAGTGATCCATATTGGAACCAGAAGCTTCTGCGGGTAGCTGGAGCACAGCCTGTGGACACGAGGGACAAGGCAAATGTGATTATTAGAGGAATACTGAATGCAACTGCATAATGCTGCATTATACAGTGATAATCATGAAGGCAGCAAGACTCATTCAATGATAAACTCTAACTTCATGTATCTAACTTCATCTGACTCTGGTCAACCTCCTCCTCTCCCATGATACTTTCTTCAAATTCTATTCACCTTCCGACTGTTTAAGAACGAAGCAAAAGTCACACAGAGTGTTTGTGTGTGTGGGAGAAGGGACGTGAAATACTGTGCTGAGTCATGGGCCTCAGCAGGCTGCGGCTTGTTTAATTAGCCAGTTGTCCTGTGCGTCTGTCTCCTTCACCAGGATGTGGTCTCTTGGGCCCTCCGAGCAGACTCTTTTTATTTTTGTAGCTTTTTTTTTTTCCTTTCCCCACAGACAGCAAAAAGGACACATGAGTCTGATGCACACATTATGGTACACGCACGGTACACTGCAATATTTCTGCTTGAGTGAGTTTTGTGGTGAGTGTGGCTGGCTTAAGAGGTCAGATGAGGCAAAGAGACGTCTACACACTGACTCATGTTGTTGAAAGCATTTAAAGGTATAGCCCACTGCAGTTTTATCTCCTGAATATTAAATATTCACCATTGGAATAACAACTCAGTTTATATATGTTGGATTCACACTCATGACATAAATATGTCAAAATGAGACTTCTCACACCACTTTAGTAGACTCCGCTGTTGATGTACTTTACTACAAGCTTCTAAACAGGATACTTCCAGTAGAGCTTCAGATCCATGAGGAGGCGATTTTGTAACATGGACGTAGTGTTTTGAGCGATTTATTGGTAAAGTGAGGATTGTTTGGAACACACACACAACATTTTATTTAATTATTGGCAGAGGATTGGGTTATGCTGCAGAAGTGATTCTGGGTGATGGAACCTAATTTCAATGCTGTGGTTTCGGCCCTAAACACCTGTGACCCTCGATAATACTAGAATTATGATGTTGTAAAAGTGTGTATTGGAATTACTGTTTTCTATTATTACGCTTAGTCTGATTTTAATTGGAGGGTCAGTTGTACTACTTTTGGAACTACAGCTCCCATAATACAATGTAAATAATGTCATATAGTCAAGTGCAGACTACAACTAGAACCTACTTTTCCTTGTGATGGACTTGGAAACCACTCAATTTAAACATTTGATGTGTGGTTAGAAAGACACTAATTTGCAAAATGCAAAAACGTGCAAAAAGTACCTTAATTGACTTTCACCTCCCCTCCTTCTCACCTGACCCACCAGTTCAACTCTGCCACCTCCTCCTGTTGAGGTGCACCTCACAGTTTGAAAAACTCTGATCTGAGCAGACTACAACTTCTCTACTCAGCCTACAAGCTGCAAATGTTTCAGAGCCCCCTCTCAAGTGTGCTCTTGTGATTTAAACCCAACACGAACACTAAGCCCCAAAAATGACGGTAATTCAGCACAAATTCAAAACTGCCATTTCCTGAGTTCTGACAACAGGGCTGAGATGTGCTAACATGCACATACAAGCTGTTTGTGCAACACTGTGGATACAGTCCTGCCTAATTCCAGCCCTACTCTCTGTGACAGCTCTCAAAAAGCTCTTTGAAACACTGTCACTCACCATTCACTTTCTAAAAAATCATTAAAACGACTTACAGAATGTGTACGTCAATCTGTGACATACTTGTAATTGCAGTTTATATCTGACACTCTCCAGATGTTCTGTGTGTCGAAGCCCATCCTCTTCACCTCCACTTCTGTTCTGTGACGCACGTGATCACCTGCACATACAGAGAAGATGTATTATTTAAGGAATACCCATACTTTAGCATGATAAAAAAAATCCACAGGCATAACTGCTTGTGCCAAGTTTGGTCTTATTTGCTGTGTGCATGTGGACCTGGGCGACAAAGATGAACGTGCTGGTCCTCGTCATCAGCATTGCCTCCCAGACACCACGCGTGGTAGGCCAGGGCGAACAGGTCCTCCAGCCGGGATGGGTGAGCTATGGCCCAGTTCAGACGTTTCACCCACTCCTGGCACTGCTTGAAGGTTGCGAAGTGGCATCTGTGGAGAAGATTAGAACGGTCAGTGAGACTGCACTGGTATCTGGGAGAAAATGATGGAAAAATTTTTTTTTCAGATGTTCCGTAATTTCCAGCCTTTGAACAGAGGTAATATTGTGGCTGGTTAATGACGAGGAACCAAGGTGCTGCAGGCACATCTGCTGCTGAGAATATTAAGGCTCAACTGGTTTTGAACTTCACAGATGTCCACAAACAAATGAGAATTTCCAACATAAGCAGACGGTGGTCTATTTTTCATAGAACAACGTTTTGTTAGGCAACTATGAGCATGCTTAGCTATTATTTAGATTTTTTTTTTATCATCTGTCTGATCTTGGCTGCCTGAGCAATAAAATTAATTATGTGTTTAGTCTATAAAATGTCATGAAAACAGTGAAAAACAACTTTCCAGAGGACATGGTGATGTCTGCAAATTCCAGGCTTCTAAGAGGGCAGACTAAGAGTTCAAAGAGGATAACCTGTATATCAAAGTGGAAATGAATCATTCCTGTCATTCCAATCTGGAGTTGTATTCATGTTGTTTTAGAACTATAAGAGTTATACTGGCTTCCTCTTCAGTGGTAGTGTGTGATATAAATCCCTCCTATCAGCCAGACAGAAGTGAGCTACTGTATTATTCATTTAAATGAGACCAACAGCAACATAATCTATTAACTCTGGTAAACAACAGCGTCAACCTGTCTGCAGGGTTAATATGGCGTGTAAGGATGAGCTGCTCTCCATACCTGACAACTTTGGAGTCCTTGCAGATGATGTGCAGCTGGAACATATCTCTGCTCTCCACACCCTCTATCAGCCTGAGAGGCACCTGTAGGGGGAGACAGAGAGCACATGTGATCAGCCTGATGGCCCACAGTCAGAGCAGAAAGCACATCTGCAAAAAGGTTACCACCCTCTGGTCTAGTACAGGCTGTATCCAGGCTAGACACTGTGCTTTAACTGCACTGTGGAGGAAAAGGCAGCCTCTGCAGTACTTTGTCTCTAGACCTCTGTTACGTTGCCAAACAGCTGTTGTCTGCGTTTTAGGGTTTTAAGCAACATTGTGAACCGAGGTGTTAATGAAGCTGCTGCCAAGATTTACAAAAATCACACACACAATGTCACTATTGGGCAAACCTTTAACGAACAAGGTGCAGATGCAAACACTGTATGAACAAGAAAATAACAAGTCAAGAAAATTTCAAGTCAGCCAACACAGCACAGAAAATAATGACAGCCACCACTGTTAACCACTTAGTTGATTGTATATTACAATTTGTCCTCATTGCACTGTAATCGTGTAGAGTGAACAAGAGCTGAATGACTAAGCTGTCTAGACTGTGGCAGAGGGTGGTGTTTCATCATATGGTACTCACAGATATGTCATTGTCCACACCTGGGTAGGTCTAAAACACAGTGACACCATGGAGCACAGAGAGAAAGAGAGAAAGAGAGAGAGAGGGAGGGAGGGAGGGAAGACACAAGACAGGAGGAAATGGAAAAGACTATTAAACCCAAAAAAAAATCAGGAGACAAAGGGACATGAAGAGTTAAGAGGAAAGAAAAACATCCAAGAGGTTGAAAGATGAAAGATAAATGAGTGGATCACACTGTGTGCTACTTGCAGCACATGACCAAGACCAATGGAATCATGATGAGAAAGACAAACATGGATGGGAGCAAAGGGCATGAAAACAGCTTAGAAGTTGGGGTGCGTTTTGAATAGGGGGCGAGTTATTGTGGCTTGTTGGCATTCTGTGCTTCTGGGGTCAAAGCAGGACTCAGGCCAGTATGAAACCAGTTATCTTGGTGTCTGAACTCGGTGCATAAATCAATCTCTGCTGAAGTAAGTCAAGGTTAAGACGTGTCCTGAACATCCTGATGATCTGCCCTCAACTCCTCCTTCCCAGGTCCCCTGGGAAGGAGTTGGAATTTTGCTGCTAGCGAATGCAAACAATTGGCCTGTTTGTACTTGAGCAAGGCCTGACGTCAGTAGGAGTGAGCTACTGGACATCAGTGCCAGTGGGGGCCGGGCCTTCGGAGCTTAGATTTCACATTAAACCTGTTCTGCTCAAAGATCAGACGGCCCGCCACCCCTCTTGTACATTCCTGGTACATACGACTACAACCACTTTACAGGTCCCTCAAGTAAAATGCTTGCAGGTTTGTTAGCCTTATTAGCACAATTATGTTTATAAAATGTATGGGGGGGAAGGGAAAAAGCCAGAGTAAAGTAACCATTACAACCTCCTCTCTCCTGTAGTGGGGTGTCATGGCAACAGTAGTGTCACCCAAACCTTCTGGACTCAAGTGAAACTTTTGGGTTTTTTCTGTATGTTTATCATCTGTGATGTGCACTCACATTGATGACAGAGTCCTTAAACTTGATGTGGAGCCTGTAGTTGGAAATGGCGATGATGGCTTCATCAGCACGGCCGAGATACTCCACCCCTTCCCCCTGAAGAACTGGGAATGGCACCTGTAGAGACACAGAACAAGATTGTTGAAATCTGTGCTGTGCAAACATAAAGCTAACACCCGTTTATTGCCAGACTGTATTATGTCTACTGAGAGGATAATCATAACATCCACATTTCTATTTTTAAAACTACACTCTGTTGTTCTAGCTGAAGACATCCATATAAAACTGTGGTTAACACGCCTGAGACTACAATCATGTTAGAGGATCTGTGAGCTTGTACTTAGGCACAGTGATGCTACCATGTTGATGCTTAACACATTCATCTCTGCTTAAGGTGTTTACATGCCAACATTTGGTAATTAGTACCGAGCATAAACTACAACAATTATGGGACTATCATTAGTTTGCAAATATAGACTGGGTGATGGTGAAGATGAGATGTTATATCACCAAAATAATTATAATCCTGACATAAATGGTGCCAAAAATTTTAAGACAATCCTTCCAATAGTCATTGAGAAATTTCAAATTCCAAATGTCAGTATAAGTGTGGCTCACGTTTGTAGAGTCAATTTGATCTACACAACATATTGTGTAAACCCTTTCAGTAGATGTTGAGATATAGTGTCGGATGAGTTTAAAGGGACCATGAATGTCTGTAGTCTGGGCCAAAGTGGTGGACCAACCCACTGACCATGGCACTGATACCGTCATCTGTTCAGCCTCACAGCTGAAAAAAAAGAAGCTAAAAAACATTTGAATTTCTCAACACATTAGCACTGGCATTCTTGGACTTGCAATCTTGTTTTACTACTTTTAAATTGTAACTTTGCTAAATTTATGACATTTTACTCACACCAGGATCTGTACAGCTGCTCATTAGAAAGACTGAATTAAATACAGACTGAAACTCAAGCATTTTACATTACACCTGTATTTAAAATATATCCATGACTAAATGTAACTAATGGGAAAAGTTCATGCTCACACAGACTGTTGCCAGAGTGACATGACAGAAATAATGACATGAGAAAAGGGGGACATGAGAAACTATGTGCATGTGTAGCTGTCCAATTAGCATGTAGTAGTTTTACAGGAGGACCTTTGTGATCAGAGGGCTTGCTGGTCAGCCTGGATGAGCAGACAGAAAAGAGGCAGGCAGTGTGGGATGCTGTCTGCGTCAGTGTTGATGGTACAGTGAGGGACCTGAAACTGTCCATTAACATTCTTACTTGTACCATTTTAGTGCAGACACAGCCAAGCCTCGGCTTTGGCTGCTACAAGACCCCTACATTAAGATAATTGGTTCCCAACAGAGTTTAAAAGAAAACAGGTCTCAATTCATTCTGAGGCAGGTCATTAACTTTAAAAGTCGACCGCGTAGAAGAGGCACACGGCTACTGCTGCCAACTTCTAAATTAAGCCATATAAAAACTGAGGCGGCCAAGCAATTTCAGAGTGATCAGCTTTGAACTGCCTACTCTGGTGGTCACAGACTTAATATGATGAATTCAGTAAACAATACGAGCTCTTATGCCTGCTGTCAATCGCAAGGATTTAAGGTATTACATTACACACAAGAATAACTCATTTCCAGTCACCAGGCATAAAAACTTCCCTCTCACTCAAGGGATGCACTACGGCCTGTTGGGAGAAACATTATTACTCGAATATCACTCTCTGCCTCATCTGACAAGTTGGGGACCGCGTTACGTTTTCACTTAGCTGACCTCTTCACACTTCACTTTCTCTTAGTCATCACTTCTGTGTGACTGCCTGTGCGTTGGTTTTGGCTGCATAAACATAATCAGAATCTTTGGGGAGCACGAGTTATGACTCAGCTCCTCATGGTTGAGCTGCTGGTAGTGAGGACAACAGTGTTGCTTAGAGACAACATTACCTCATCCTGCTTTAGCATGCACTGCTGAGTCATGCTGAAGGGCACCCACTGGTGCATGTTAACAGAGGACATGCAGCAGGCCAGATGGGGGGGGGATTATGGGAGATGTCAGAAAATCAGGCTCTCTTAAACCAACTTTACAGTGCACACTAAAAGCCTTTGTCGGTGCACAGAGCAGAAGGATGTCACTGACACGTTGACATCTATTTAAACTGATTTCCTTTAACATGCACGCAACAAAAAAAGATACAATAGAGATAATAAATCTAAAAGGAATTTTGTAGATTATTGATAGCTTATGTTAAAAAACTGCACCTGCTGTCGTTCATCTTTAACTGAAAATGTGTGTGAGAGTGGACAGGAACAACAATCAGGGAAAAGAGTACAGCTTAACCTGGGAAAGGGAACACGTAGTATCTGTACTCAGACACTGCCACAGCCACAGCCAAATATAGACAGCTGGCCCGCGGGCATCCAGCACTAGGACTTCAGAAATATGCAATATTTAAAATATGGAAGTAAAATGTGACATGCTTTTAGAACTCCCATTGACTTTAAAGTGACAGGCACACAAACAAAAGCAGGAAGAGTCAGACGTTGTTGATTGGTACAGGAAACACTGTAGATATAGTTTTACAACTCAGGAAACGAGAAAGCCTGATCAAAAGAATTTCTGCATTAGTCATGAGTCAGTGGATGTCACCAATTTGCATTAAATATCTTGACAGTAGCAGAAACGAGAACATGCAGCTACTGAGTGTGTGTGTGCTGCGCTGTGCTGTCCTGCCGAGAGTGCCATAGTTAACATGCTGTAGAGACTGGGAGCTGCATTTAACAAGCTGTGCTCCCAAAGTAGGTGCATGAGTCACTGGCAGGCAGCAAGTGCAGCAGAAGATACTGTGTCACGTTTCCTCTATGGAGCCTTCAGCAGCTGAATTATGAGAGACCGAGAGAGATAGAGAGAGAATGTGAGAGAGAGAGAGAGACTCGTGAACAACGACTCGTGAGTCGTGACTTCCGGTTCAAGCAGCCCATCTGCAGGGACGTGCCTGCATACAAATTACACACAATCACGACTGCATGCATGCACCGCTGCTTGCACGTACGCATGAAGACAGCAGGGTGTTAAATATGGTCAGGAATGCCTGCAATTTGCCTGTGGAAAACCTATAAGAGGACACAATGCATGACTGCATGTGTGAACGCAAGTGGAGGGTAAGTACAAAAGTGCATAAATACAGGGATGTTGCAAGGTATCTAAAATGAGAACAATTACACAAACAGCTGTGTCTTCTGGCTCCTCAGATTAAGATGCAGCCTCATAAACACCAGACACCATTCTACAGATCTTTTCACACACTATATGGCTGAAAAATAAAGAAACCCAGCAGGACCTCTGACAGAGAAAGGCCTTTGAAGCACCCGTAACAATAGTAATAATAACAATCACTTTTGATCGGGCTGAACCTCCCTGCAGTTACTGCAACCCAAGTGGACACTTCAATGCTTCAATTAAAGGCCACAAAAGAGCAACAACAGATAGAGACCCCAGGCTGGGTAAATCCCCCCTCCCTCCACCTTTCCTTTTCTGGGTTCTCCAGACACATGATGCTCAGCTCCATTAACCACAGACAGACAAGGAGCACAAACTCAGCACCGTGGAGAACTCAGTGCAAGTTGCCCATCACAGTTTTGCTACTGGCATCTTCACTGGGGAACAGATTACAAATGCTTTTTAGCTTTCCTTTTCCTTTTTATTATTTTATACACAGATTTTATTTCCGTAGTTTACATAGGGAAAATCACACTCAATTGAAAATGGTAAAAAGCATCATCCTTGTGACATGCAGCTTGTCACTGGGCTCTGTTTGTGCAACAGTCATATATACAACTAATGTCTACTACCACAGACGATGTGAATCACACGTTGTACAGCCCTTAAACTGTACTTTGCACAATGACAAGTAATGGGTTCTCTAAGGCTGTGTCACCTATTGGCACCTGGTCTATAGCCTGCCTCTTGCAGTAATATATTGGCAATTACAAGATGCCACTGTGACTATCAATATTAGTCAGGTTGTTACAGAGGACAACGATGCCAAACTAATAGCTGAAACAAGAACTCTGCCACACTTGGTTTTATAACCAGCTCCTGAGTGACTTGTCAGGGGCCTATGAAGAGCGTTCAACAAACCTGAAGGCTTTCATCCTCCTTCACCAGCTCCTTCTGGGGGAACAGGTCCTTGGCCTTGATGTACTCCAGACTGGGAGGCCCCTCTTCACCCTGTCAGACACAATGCAGAGGTGGTTAGATAAATCCATAGGTCATTATTTAGGGTGACACTATTTAGGATGGGACACCACATAAAAAAAAGAAACGCAACATAAGGAAGAACAGTGCAAGGGCCTGCCAAAAAAGTTAGCCTCTGATGTAGGATACAGGTCAGGTGGAATTTCACAATCCCCTCCAGCTAACTCAGACATCACGTAGGAGATTAAATATTGACTACGAGAGATCAAAAATTTGCTTTCAATAGGGGGCACATGACCATGTTAGGTCAGTGAGGTCATTTCAAAATGTATAAGCTCGATCCTAAACAGCATTTTCTTTATTAATTATAATACTGATGGAAGAATGCAGCTTCTACATATTTATTATATTCTGTTTGCTTTGCCACTTTGCAGCCAGTTAGTACATGTGCAAATGACAGAGCAGGACACAGGTTGCCAAATCCTGCAGACTTTGTGACTTGTTTCAGTCTTGCGCAAACAAAGATACCGTGGCTTCGTAACACATTTCACACCCTTAACCAGCTTTTTTGAGAGTTGTGCATTGGCATTAACTTCCCACAGAGTTTAAACATTCTCTGTTTGGTCACATTTTAATAGCTAATAACCGACTGTTAATGTGACTAATTTCACGTAACATTTTGATGAATTGAAAACAGTCTTATCAAATGCATGCCTATTATAATGAATGGCTGATGAAAATTAAGACTTCACCAGCTCAAGAAGCACTGGAGAGGACAGAGACAGACGGACAAAGGGAGTACTCAACCATGTCCTTGCACCCTAGGGTGCCAGTGCCCTCTTTGACTGAGCAAACCTTTCATTAGATCATGCTTCAATCACCAGAGAGAAATGGGCAAAAAGTAACCAGATCATGAAACTGAATCACATGCCTATGCCCTTCATTTGCCATTTGTAAAAATATGAATGAATGTCAGTTAGGGCTGTGTACTGGCAAATGTATCACAATATAGGGGTTATGAATCAATATATTGCAATATATCATGATCCTGTAAGCAATTTATGTAAGCGATTTTTTTCTTAAATTCAATTTTATGAAAACATGTCACAGTATAAATAACACACCACCATATGAGAAAAATCTCAGCTAAATTAAAATTTTATAGCATTTTTGAGAATCAATACAGTATCACAAAACTTAATATTGTGATATTCAAGTGTATTGTTATTTTTCTCTCATATAGTCAGTAAAAACGTTTCACTTAATATCTTAAATTACACACAGGTTATGGCTTCTCCATCTGAATATGACCATATGTCGATGCTGTTCCTTAATGAAAACACAAATGGAGCCCTGAAGGGGAACCAGAGGGAAGCCGAAAACAGTCACTCATGGTTTATTTCAAAGGTCCACATCCACCGACTTAGGTTGGTCTCTTCTTTTCACACAGGACAAAAGACACAGAAAAATGTCAAACATAGCAGGAACCTCCCGCCATGTTTACAATCACTTCATCCGTCATCCAAAGGTCCAAGCTGGTGATTAAATCACACGATAAGTTCACCACCCATTGGGCTGGCTGGTGACAGATGGAGATACAGTACCTACAGTAACAATCCCTTCCCTTTGAGTCACCAACATGACACCAGCTGACTTCTCGGGCATACACATTACAGGATTGACAACAAGTTATTATGTCACCAACTACAATATGAAATTTAACAATTTCAAATAACATGCCATGCCAAGACAATAAAAATGATTCAGTTTGTTTTGAATGAAGTCATAAAAAAACAATTTTAACAAATGGCCCATCCTTTTTCAAGCAATAAGGCAATTCTTGCTGGCTCCAATAATTTTGGGCGATTTTCTGGAGTGTTAGAACGAACAATGAATGTGAAGACACAACTCTGGATTCTAGAAAACTATAAATGACATTTTATAGACACTATGATTAATCATGAAAATAATATATCGATCAATTATAGAAAATATTTTTGTTGCAGCCCTAAATCTTAGTCAAGAAAGGATACACAGGTGTTTTGACACTTGTGCAAAAGTACAGGCGTGAAGACCTAAAAAGTCCTCAGTGGAGAAATCGTTACTGCTGCTGTGTAAACAGATTATAGTGGGTATGGGACGTGTATGCGTGGGAGAGATTACCCCAAGTCACTACACAGTTTAAAGTGTAGACAGTCAGGCTACCTACCACACCATCAACTGTGATAAATGGCAGTCCTGATAGCAGCCATGGAGGTAGGTGTGAAGGCTGTGCCAAGCTTACAGGTCTACACTCGTTAAAAGATGCTCTAACGTTGAGCGCGATCTGGTTTTACTGTGGGCTCCGCTGCCTCCAAAAGATCCGCTTTATGTTCATGCTAGAGCTGTGATTCCACTCAAGGGGAAGTTGAGGTGGAAGCTGATCTGTAGCATTACACAAACAAAGTCACTGTTGTACCCAACACTGCAAAATACTGCATTTAAAACTCAAACAGTGGTGCAATTCTAAGAAGATACTTCAGCCAACACTAAGAGCTTCAATTTCTGACTAGTAAACTTGTCTGAACTCCTCTAAATGCCTTTGCAATACCACACCACTAATCTATGACCTTTGGCCTAAACTAGCCTTTAGCAAGACTGATGAGACAGCTGGACATCATCAGTTTTATTTACAGTGCTGTGAAAAACTATTTACCCCCCATTTTCAATCAAACTTTAATATTAAACAAAGATAACTGGACCAAATACAAAATGCAGTTTTAAATGAATTAATGTATTAAGGAAAAAATAAATCACTTAAATAAAAGCTGACCAAAAAAAACATGCTAAAAGCAACACATCATGCCGAGATCTAAAGAAATTCGAGAACAGATGAGAAACAAAATAAGTGACATGTATCATTCTAGAAAGGTTTACAAAGCCATTTCTAAAGCTTTTGGACTCCAGCGAACCAAACTGAAGACCATGATCCACAAAACTTGGGACAGTGGTGAACCTTCCTAGGAGTGGCCGGCCTACCAAAATTAAACCAAGAGCACGACGACTAATCCAGGAGGTTATAAAAGAACCCAAAACAACATCCAAAGACCTGCAGGCCTCACTTGCCTCAGTTAAGGTCAGTGTTCATCATTCAACAATAAGAAAGGGAAAAAAGGCATCCATTGTCTAACATCTGACAAAAAACATCTTGATTATCCCCAAGACTTCTGGGCAAATATTCTGTGGACTGATGAGACAAAAGTTGAACTTTTTGGAAGGTGTGTGTCCTGTTACATCTGGCGTAAAACTAACTCAGCATTTCATGAAAAGAACAACATATCAACAGTCAAACATGGTGGTGGTAGTGCGATGGTCGGGGCTGCTTTACATCAGGACCTGGACGATTTCCCAAAACTGATGGAACTATGAATTCTTCTCTCTACCAGAAAATCCTGATGGAGAATGTTTGGCCATCAGTTTATGACCTCAAGCTCAAGTTATTATCATTGTCCTGCTGCATAACTAGCAGAAAAAAAATTAAGGTTTTGGAGTGGTCTAGTCAAAGTACGGACTTAAATCCGATTGAGATGCTGTGACCTTAAAAAGGCCGTTCATGCTCAAAAACCCTCCAATGTGGCTGAATTAAAATAATTCTGCAAAGAGTGGACCAAAATTCCTCCACAGTGATGTGAAAGATTTATCGCAATTGTTTGATTGCAGTTGTTGCCGCCAAGGGTGGTACAATTAGTGGAACAATTATTATTATTAGGTTTAGGGGGGTAATTATTTTTTCACATAGGGCCATCATAAAGTCAGCACCTAAAAACTGCATTTTTTATTTTATTTAATCAGGTTCTTTGTGATCAGAGTCATTTAAGTGTGACATGAAAAAACAAAAATAAATTCAGGAAGGGGGAAAATACTCCTACATTTCCTCCCTCCTACATCCACAGTTTTAAAAGAGCAGTATGCCAACCAGGTGTGCCTCTTATGAAAAGTTTACTGTAGTGTGGCAGACAGCAGTATCGCTATTCAACCCCCCACTAATAAATTCAATGTCAAACAGTAGCATAGAGCATGCATTGCATCTTCACACACGCATGCATGTGCACGCACACACCCTACACTAATAGTCCATCCACTCCCTTAATTCTAAGTCTTGTGCTGCACCACCTGGAAGACACTTGGCACGATTGACTCATCTCTGTTACCGAGCAGTCCTGACGTTGCATTCCTCAGAGACCTGATAGAACACAGTGTACTTTAAAAAGGCAAAAACAGCTGACTAAAAGTTGTATTGTTCCATAAATCCATGACACAGGCTATATACACAGAGTAGCGTATGCTGATGCACTGGTGCTGAACAGAAAACATAAAAAAAGGATACTACACTCCAAAATCTTTACCAGACAAGTTTAGATACCACAAAGACAGAAAATGTCAGATAGAGTAAAACACAGACTGAGCTGCATTAAAGCACAAACAGCAGTGTCGCTGTGTTTTCAGCTTCACAAGTCCCTGCGCATGGCAACACTTGAAAAAGACAGAGCTTAGAAATCTGTGATTACATTAGAAAACAAACATAAGCAGCATAATTCTTCCAAAATTGTGTGTCCACAACCAGACAATCGCTTTACAGAAGACTAAGGGATCGAGAAATGCTCTCACTTTCAAGTGTCTCACAGAGATGGAGCACAGCTCATCTTGTGCACGACACACTTTTGCTTCGTCACTGCTGTGAGCCTGTGCACATTCCCCAACCTTTGTCCAACCAGCAATCAAAAAGCTGGAGCTGATAGACATGTGGGCACACACACATAAACCTTCATGCAATTATCAAATATAAATGTCAGAGTTGATAACACATTTAATAGCTTGATAACATGTATTGCCATAAAACTGATAGTATCAGCTAGCAGCTGCTTAAACAACCCTGTCCTGGCAGGTTAACTTTATGTGGAGGTAATAACATGCATGCAGCTAATTTTTAATACAACAAGAACAGATTTTAATCATCTGGGGAATGCATGTGTGAACAACTGTCTTCCAGAGATCTCTGCATGTGTGTGAATGGAAAATGAAGCAAACAAGCAGAATGACAACACAAACATAGAATAGGTAGAGAGATTGAAAAAGAGACTGGCACAGTCTGCATGAATAAGTGTCTGGTTACCATGGATACACAACCACCTCTTTTAGAGAGATAGTCTCTTTTGTTCTCAAGCTTTTGGAAACAATTTTCTGTCCTTACTGACCAGATTATTTACTTAATCTGACTGGGGCTTTTTCCTAGAGTTGTGCAGATTAGAGCTACATCATGCAGAGGTGACCTAACTACATGTCTGCTCCTGAGTGTCCAGTTATTTGTGATTTTTGACATATGAAGCTTGGCACATTGTTTAAATTGTGAAGAAATTACCCCAAAAGGGTTGTCACAGACTAAGAAAAGGACGAGTGTAGATGGAAACAGAGGATAGGACAAAATAAAACACAACAAGAGATGAAAAACTAACAAGAAAAATATATTTTCTTTTGAGAGCTAAGTTAGGCAGTAATGGGTCAAGATCAAAGATGGCAAAGTATGACGAATCTCTTTAAAAGCACTTCTCTTGTCCTCCCTCTGTCTATGTTAATATTTCATAGACCACCGTGTTCTAAATGATCAGTCCCAATTTAGGCCAATAACTGGGCTGCACTCCAAGACCTGAGGAAACTAGGCAGGGGCAGGCTTTGATGTAAAAGTCAAAGTGAATAAACAGAAAAGAGATGGACTTTGTTTTTGATTAGGTACAAGGCATTTGGGTTGTTCATACTTAAAAAAAACAGAGTAAAGTGCCAGTTGTCCCTTAAAATATTATTCTTTTCAGTGAAAAAAATACAACCTGTTCTGTTTCATTTTGCTGCTTTTAAAGCTCTTTCAGGACACTTTGGTCATGATAGCTTCCTCTGTGCACCTCTTACAGGTGTTACTGCATTGGTGTCCCAGATCCAGATCCTTCACGGAGGGTACGGAATAAGAGAAACCTCCTGAAGCACATCCCCGAAAAGCTTTGCCTGCACTTACACTCTTGATCCATTTAGCTGGTGGGTATAATAGAATCTGAGTCATGGAAAAATCTTAATCAATTCAATTAGGTTTTTTATGGATCCGTTCAGTGCAGACAACATCTCACAGAGAGAGATAAACATGATGTATTGGAACAGTAACAGAAGACGTTTTGTTCTGCATCTGGATCACAACAACAGTGACAATGAATGAAAACTTGGCACAATGCTGCAGCTATCTTCCACACGAGATGACTGACAGAGCTGTGATCCACTTAAGAGAGGATGCAGGTACTAAATTATACAAACACTGATGCTGCTGACTCAGCTGCACTACAGACATATTAAAGACATCATAAATTGTGTAGCATCTGGTTTGTCAGGGACTGCTCTTCATGGTCCACCATGTAAAGGTGATTTCTCTGAACAAAATGGTTATGACATTAAAGGTCTCCGAATATTATTAACAACTACTGTTAGCATCACAAGAGAGGAACTGCTCAGTACATGTTGCAGTACAGCTAAACCTCAATCTATATAGTGCCTCTTTCATTAATTCTTAATGAATTTGATAGTCATGTTAGCAACAAGCTATGGGAATGTCAATGTTAGTGTGTTCAGTGGTAAAGTAAAGTCAATAATATATTTATTACAGCAAACAGGCGATTGTGAAAGAACTGACGTTTTAATTGGAAACAGACTGAAAGTTAGCAATTAACAGGGCCAGAAAGCAAACCTCACTGAAAAGTCAGAGGTTAACATGTGGACCATCAGTGTATTTAGTCCAGAGACATGAGCCTAAAACCACCTGGTGTTGTTCCCACATCGTCAACATTTTCCCCACATTCTGTCTCAAGATGCTCTGAACCTGCATCAGTGAGTGGAAAATGTGCTCACTCTCAGGAGCACACATTTTTTACACATTGTACTCCCGACAGCCTCCCCCTCTCCTCCCTGCCAATCAATGTACCGGCAGCTCAAAGCCCTCTGTACAACAGAGGTGAGTAACGGCAGCAATAAAGGACGATGCAAATGAGAGGACACAGAGATAACTGAATTACTTGTATGTAGAGTCAGTGTTGGTTACTGAATAACTGCAGCACTCACGTGTGTTGACCAACACCCCCTCCCCTACTGACTGACAGGCTGGCACGCACACAAACACACACAATCAGATGAAGTACAGAGGGAAGGGCTTTAGTACACATCCATCATAAACCTGATTCACAAAGGAAATGAACACTACAATAAAAGCCTGTGGACTTACAAAGCAGTTGAGCATGGAGCAGGACACCCTTCCTGCGAGGCTCATGTTGAGGAGAGGCAGGGCTGTGCCTGAAAGACACGCAGCCTGTGGAGCAGCAGCACAACCAGAGCACGAGGACCCGTCATAACCATTCTGCTTGCAGCTGGAGCCTCTCCACCTCTCTTCCACTCCAAAACCCTCTGCCTGCCACCCCTCTCTCTCCCCCTTCACCTTTTGCTCGTTCTCCTTTCTCAACTGGTGCTATGGGACAACACGCAAGTCCTGGGTCTCATTCGGGAACCCTCCCCACCCCCACCCCCCACCCCCCAGAGAGAGGAGGTAGAGAGTGTGAGAGAGCACGCTGGTGCCTGATGACAGCCCCTGTTGCACTGAGAGAAGGGTAGTCCAGGGCACAAACAGAGGGAGCAGTAGTCCACTCAGAGTTAGACCTGAGGGGAAAACCAGAAGTGATGAAAAGACTGCAGATGTATCTCCTCGATTGTGGCGAGTGGATGGAGGAAACTGCGAGAAGAGAATGCAGGAGAGAAAGAAAGACAGAGGGAACTGCCTGATGCTAAGCTCCACCCTCTGCATGCGCATCTACCTCCCTCTCTCACATTCACATGCTCACATTTCTCGCCGTCTCCCTCTCATCCCCTCTCCTCCCCCCACTCCCTCCTTGTTCACCCTTCACCGACATCTCCTCATAAATATGCTTCTCCCTCAGCAACGGGGTGGTAAAGCCTACATTATACCGCCAGCAACCAGAAGATGCTATGAGACTGCTACGCATGCACCATCTCACATCAACTGCAGTACACTGTGGTTCTTGCCAAAGCAACACCGTCTACTCACATATGTGTTTATAGAGGCAATGCTGAACACAAAAAACACAACCTGAAGCATACACAGAAAGACACACAGACAGACAGATAGAGAGAGACTCTCATTCAGTGGTTGGACAGTATTCCATCACAATGCCTTTGCACCGGCAGCATTGATGTAGTGCAGAAGGGAAAAACGTGGCAGAGGACAGAGGAGGGAGGGTGTTGAGGAGAGTGAGTCTATGCGGAGATCTCTGGTGACACAGCATTATACAGAAACAAATTTCTCTCCCCGTCTCCAAGTGTCTTCTTGGCACTGTTCGACATTCGACACAAGTGCAGTACATCTTTGAAGCGAACAATGTTTTGCTGCAGCACCTTTCTGTGCTTGAAAACAGGGAAGGTCACTGGATGTATATAGTGTATAGTGTCTGCCCTATACTGTACTACTAGGGAACACACAGCCCCCCTCCTTATGCCAACCTCCTCCCTGGTGGAGTCATGACAGTCACTCGCCTTCGGCTGTATGAACCCAACTTACATAACGCATATAGTGTAGTAAACACAACAATATAAAAATAGGACACATTTTTCTGAGGTTGGTCCTGGAATGTAATTTTAACAGTTAGTTTAGTCGAGCCTCATATTAAGAACATGGATTATCATGCGGTGGTGAGGTAATTGTATTTATTTATTCATAGTAACTATAACCTAGGTATATAAACCATCCAACAAAGTGTATATTTTTACTTGACCCCAGTTTACTATATGTTAGAGATACATCCTCATTGCAACTGCTTTGTATATAAACCTGCTGCTAGTCGTTCCTCATGACTGCCAGTGAGTGTCTTATGTCATTTCTGTCTGTGAAATGAATATGACCAGATATGTCACAATACTATAGCTTTCTCTCTGGTATGCAATTAGCTACAGAATATCAAAAATAAGATTATTCTACTATATACAACATACTCAAATTGGTTCTGAACACAAAAACATTGTCTGTTTCATCGCAAAGTCACTTAGTGTGTGTTAGAAAACAGAGCTGCTGCAGGAGGCATGAGGCACTTGTGTGCAGTATGATTTCCATCTCATCAGTAAATGGACGCATGCACCTGTTGCTATAAAATACTCTTCCAAAAATCAAGCAGAACCTTACAGAGAATAATTTTCATGTCATATGAATAAGTGAAAAAAAAACTGCCAGAAAAAAAGTAACTGTCGTAAGTGTTGAATTTGAGATTTCTCATATCCTGGACATGCACAAACTCATCAGGTCTCAAGATGTGGAGGACTTTCCCTTGATGAGATAAGTGGATTAGCAGATTTTTTTAACTCCTTATTCAGACTTTCAGAAGAACTTCTGCAAGCATATGATTAAAGAATTATTTAATTTTAGAAGAAACAATTTGTGTGAGTATACATTTATAGTATTCATCAGGCCACGTCTCAGGTTTTCAAATAACGTTCTATATTCATCCATAAAAAACAAGAAAAGTTGCATAGATATTTTAAAACTTTCTGGATATCACAGCCTAATCTATGATGTGCGGGCTCACAATCTAGACGCTGGGATTTAATTTCCCCCTGCCCCAAAAGTGAGCGCCAGAATTGGTCTCCTGTGTCCCATGTTTTATTTTAGGAAAGGAGGTCAGCGAGTCACCAACGCAGAGTGTTACCCTACATGTTGACACGTAAGTCTTTTCTAATAGCTTTAGATCTGAAACCGCACAAGCCAACAGTCATGCAATCAGTGACAGTACTTCTGTAGGTAAAATGGTCATATCATATAAGTCCTATATAACTTGTTTTTAACCAGGTATCCATTAAAAGTCAGAGCATCTCAAACATACAACATTTCTGGTCAACAGGCTCTGATGAAAGTTGCAGAACAACAAACTGAGTAAACAGCAAAACTGAAAGGGCAGACTTCAGGAACTGGGAGAAATCATTAACAACCTGGAATGACCTCTCTGGCTTTAACCACACCCTCACTGAGAGCTTCTGGTGTGAAGGCAGTGCGTATAGACAGACACACACACACAGACAGACACACACAGACACACGCTCGTGCACACACACACACACACAGTTCTGGTTCAGTTCGCAGAAGTTCAGTTTCTAGTTCTGCACGACCTCTAAATAGTAGCATCACAATGCACTGTGGGGAGCAAAATAACCCCATTGTCCTCGTTTCCATGCTCATATTATCCTGCTAACAATATGGCAGCATGAGCAGACAACAGTGTGAACTCACTACTTCCTCTTTTGTTTAAGTGAAAAAGCTGAAGGCTGGGAAGCAATCAAACAACGCTTCACAGACCACGATTAAAAGGGATCACGTTACCTGTGGAACAAACTGATGGAACAAGTGTCCCACAAGCCCACCTGAGAAAACAACACTTAGATCAACAACTGAGGACAGATGTGCCCAAGGAGCGACTTTAATAAAAATTACCCACTATTGTAGTTGTATACCATGCTTAGGAAACACCCCCCCAGAAACATAATAGTAGTTGAGGCTGGGGTTTGTTCATCAGCCCGGCCACCAATTAAACCCAGTTCCGCTGAGTGCCCCATAAAAGGCTGAGAGCTAGGCACCGAGCCACGGTGGCATTCTGTGGACCCAGCTGACCAGAACGGACACACATCCTCCTGTTACACTTCCTATTTCTGTCCCATAAAAGCTGGGCCCATGGGTTTCAAGAAGGATTTGTCACCGCTTCCCCTTTCTCCTAAAGCACAGTCTAACATGGCTGAAGGACATTTACTGTGTGTTCACCGAGAAGAAAAGCCATCATGTTCCAAGGATTCTCCCAAAAACTGCAGAAATAGGATGGTGCTGTTAATCCCATGCACATATGTTTATCACCTACTTTGGGGAACGCAATAAAATGCAGAGGCTTGCATGGCTCATGTGAAGTTTAAGCACAGTTGTGAAGAACAAACGGTCTTGCATATTACATTTGCTGTGCTTCAGTGTAATTACAACCCTCAGGCCCACAACAGCAGCATGATTAGACAAACCACTGCTTGTCTCATGAAGGCTACAAAATCTGAGACTCAGCATTCCCAAAGATTCTAACTAAAGTGCATGTAGAAATTGGAGGCAATGCAAATACGTCTGCATCTTTTTGCACACTTAACTTTCATGACAGTGTCACATAACCCAAAAATCATTTAGACTTAGTTCGAATAGCCACTATAAGGGAAGCTGGACAGATTGAGAGTTAATGTAGGAGACTTGTGCCCTGGTTACCTCATCACCTTCGCTACAGCACAAGCATTTGATTTCATATTGTGGTTTATAATCAGTCCGATAACGTCTAAATAAGCTTTCTGGGATTCCGTGTCTTGACCAACGCACATTTAATACTTGGATCACATCATACTGTGAGCCTCTTCACATGACCAGGAGGTTAACATGGTACAGAGAGTTGTGCAGACACACCTGGCAAAGATCTGCATTAAAAGACACAAAACATCTGATACCTGCTACACAGCATGTTAAGAGATGGAGCTGTATGTTCCACAATAAAATCGAGAATGCAATAAAGTGTAACCCTGCGGATTAAATGAGTAGAGTGTGAAAAGATGCTGCCTGTGGACGATCTGCTTTCACTCACTCAAACTTGAGTCCCACAAATCCTTGTTTAATGCTGTCGATTCATTGTTAAATTCAATTATTTATTTGCACATTTGCTGATCCCAAAAGAAACCACCTAACAAGACCCCACCCTCTCTCTGTTGCATGCACCTTAAACAACCAGCAGGAGTTGGTAATGCAGCAACAAATACTGATCTCTCACTGGCTTCCTAAAAACACAGCCAAATGTGTTTGTTAGCTTGCATGAGAAGCTAGAGATGCTACCTCTAAGAACTGAACACCATGTTTCTGTGATGTGCGGTGGTTTTAAAGCAACATTGATCACTGATCAAAATCAGTCTTACTAATCATGATCAATCATAAAACAGTTTTTAGTGCAAAACACTAAACAGATTACTTCAAGCCCTAAACTGCATGTGTGGCAAGTTAACAAAAAAACAATGTTGCAACACCCTGAGCTTTGCCTGGGCCTGTAACAGTAGTGTGCCATTTCCTGTGTAAGAGAGAAAAAGTCCTAACTTGTCATTTTACATGACTTGTTTGGGTTTCATAGCAGTATCTTGTTTAGCAATCAGAGCGTCAAGTATATACGTATATATAACATACTGTACCCTCCCCAACAGTGTGATTGGCTCACCATGCTGCCAGCCAGTGCTGTAGACAGTCGATCTGGGCGCTCCTCTTCAGATGTCCTCCCTCTCCTCCTGTCTACTGGGCTCTGCAGTGCCAGCAATGGCTCCTGCCAACATAAAAACACACTACCTTCAGACATGGGGTGTGTGGGTGGTTGTGGAGTGTGAGTGATTGCGCAAAAGAGATGAATTTGTGGTTTAAAGTACAGTTTGCTGAACGGAAGCTGGCACAAAAAAAAAAAAAAAAAAATCATAAAATGTCTACTTGTTGAACATATTGAATATGGGTGCATTTTATAGAACTGATAAATGCCCACAATCTACAACAGCACAGAAATGTGGTGGTACATGCTTGTTCCGATTGGCTGCTTGGAACAAAAAGTACATATGAGGTCAAGTCAATGTAAACAGACTCCACACATGCGGCGCTGCACAGAGACATATGCGGTAGTAAGCATGAAGTCAGCCCACACAAGTGAAACCTTGGAGCTAATCGGCTGACCTCAGCTGATGGGAGAAGCTCTGACTGGGAGGAAATACAAACTCAACATTCCTTTTCAGATTATCAGCAGCCAAACAGATAACTGCAAAAGAATCAGATGTATGCAAACTCCACAGCTGTTCTCCACACCCAACAAGTAGTGAGGTGGACATCCTGATCATCTAACAACATGACCAAGGGGTGCTGAAATTAATTCTAATGCTGGATATCTGAACAGAACCGTGCACTGCTACAGCGGCAGCACTGTGTAAAAAAAAAACAAAAAACACACACACACACACAGTGAAACATTAAGCAGCCTGAAACACACAATAATAATAATAATTTATATTTTATTAATTCTTGATTCAATAAATAACTGTACAAAACTGAGCACTGCCTTCTCTTCCTGTGCACGTCACCGTCAGGAGAGAGTGGAGGACTCTGTAAGGTTACTATAAAGACAGTCACACACACATAATGACATAATAGTCATTTCCTTTTGTACAGAAAGACTTAATTACTACACATTGATTCATACAACTTGAAACTGGATCCAAGTTCTTAGTGTTCACTGCTGTTGTCTCATTTCCCTGCACTTTTTTTTTTAGACACACCCCCTTTTGCACACAGCTCCACAATAATAAAAAAAACGTACTACTCTCAACTCATGAAATGCTATTCTTAATGTAGACTTCTCTTACCTTTACAAAGTGTTCAGTCAAACTAGTTGTTGAAACTTTTCTCTATCTTAAGCTTGAATTAAAGCAGAATGCCTTGCAAAGTAGCAGCAGTCTTCGTCTCCCAAACACATACTGGTTGTAATCCAGTGCATGACATACTTCCCTCCCTGCTCTGTTTCTATTGCTTACTCTCTTTCCCTCCCACCCTGTGAGTGCCAAGCTTCTCAAAGTGAAAGGAGCCAGACTACAGGGCACGGACTTTCTACATTTCACCCACCTACAATAAGATCATGACTCATTTTATCAAAAGCAATGGCTTTCATCGTTAACAACTTGTTAATATACAGTAGGAATTACCACATGTAGGCAGCCAGTCATAACTGCTTTCAAAAAGGAACAATAATACAGTCGAAGCAATGTGAGTCACCTGATGACTCCACAAAAAATAGTGTTAGACGAGTTAACTATTCAACAACGGTAGTGAAAAATAAAATATAAGGAGTAAATTAACAATAATCTGCCCGGAGGAGCTTTTCATCAACAGAGAAATGATAAGTTAACACTGTGGAAACGAAACCATTAAAGCTGCATTAAATGACAAGTTGGCCAACAGGGGGTGAAACAACTGACATTTTGCTGACGTAATAAAACATCCCAAAATGTAAAGCTGGGAGATAAAAATTATTGGAATAAAAATTCCATAGAGAATGATGAGTAACAGACCCCCCCAATCTGTAAACTTTTAGCATCTGAGTTAACTCTGTTGCATAATCATCCAATCAAGGCTGTTTTCATTCTTATCTTTCTTTTAAGCACTGCTGCCAGCAAACAATACATTTTTCCCAGCGCCCGCAATTTATTATGATTTTTTTTTTCCTATTACAAATTAGTTTTGCAGGTTTGCCACCAGGTAACTGCAGCTAGCTGATCCAATACAGGTCTCTGACACTGATGTTGGCTAAATGTGCTGTACTCAATGCTATTATCATTAGAATATTTAGTGTACTAAACATCAGCTCGCACACAGGTCGACAGCTGGGCGTTTCATCTGTCACTAATGAACGTTAAGTCTGTGACTAACTTGTTGGTTGAGTTAAACTAGGACTGTAGCCTGTGTCTGTACTCAAAGATAGTATGTGAGAGAAGATGCTTCACTCTAACTCCATTATACAACTGTTAACGTAGTGCCAGAAAATCAAGGAGAGTGATACATCTTCTCCGTAAAGGATCTTGTCCAGCCAATTTCAGAAGTCATATTCATTTACTATTTTTTTCTTTTTCAAAAACTTAAATATATATTTTTCAAGCAAAACCTTCAGTGTTTGTATCAAGCGGCTACTGAAATATAAGTTTCATTAGAATAAGTTTCATAACATTAAATACGATACAGCTCTTATTTCACTGTATCAGAAACCTATTCAAATTTACTGTAGGTAAATATAAGTATGGGATCAGAGTCTTCAATAAACAAAACACGGTTAGGAGCCAAAATACTTGATCAGGACAGCCTACAATAAAATATAGTGTAATATGTAGAGCTTGAGGTCTAACAAAAGTGAAGGCATTTCTTTCCTCATTAATAGTATTAATTGCGGGCTATATAGCAATAATTATCAATACCAATCAATATGAAAAAACATACTGTTGTAATATTTTTGGCCGTATCCCCCAACCCTATTATAACATATATTAGAATATAATTATGCAATAATATATTAAACTGACATAATATTAGGGCTGATCCATGATAATTCCTCTCCATTATAAGAATTTGTCAAATCGCAATGATGAAAATATAGCTGCACGATGATGTGTTTTCATACATGCCATAACATGTGCATGTCACATTAGACTAAAAACACAACAATTAGAAAAGACGCGATGTCGAGCCAAACTGTGGACAAGGATTCAGGTGAATGATTTTTAAAAAATTGATCACAAATACTGTTTTGAATGAAATATCCCACTCATATTCCATTTTAGCTAGTTAAGTTAATTTAGTACTTCTTTATGTTTAGGTTTATTACTTTTGATCAATGATCCTCTTTGCTCAGATCTAAAGTGTGTATGCTAACTATTCTAACTGACATTTCATTGTTTTACAAAGTTATGATGACTTACAGATTAGCTAAAAAATTAATTTACTTTAACTGCCTGTTGTGTTTCTATTCAGTTGATGTATCTAAAGCTGGTGACACACCTAAAGACTAGCAGGCCAACAGTCACCACCCTGTAGCTCCAATTTTAACTCAACCAACCACTAAGACTTTTCACATGGTAGCAGCCCCCTTTGTTTGCACTTCTGGGCTGGTAGTGTACACTAGGTTTATCAGAGTTTGTTTGCAGAAAAAGGCAGCCTGCTGCTTCTGGAGACAACACTGAACAATGCAGTAAATTTGTGGGTTGTGAAACCAAAACAATATACCAAATGAGGCCAGGAGCGCTGTACAGCTGCAGTGCAACTCTGCATGTTTATACCTCTAACTGGACAATAACTCCAGTTATCAAGTATTGTAAGCACAATTTGAAAAGTGAAGAGCTATAGCTATTTTGTCCACTGACACGATTACACAACTGGTTGGATTAACAGAGAGCACTTTATCTACAGCACAAGCAGCATTCCTTCCCTTCATTCACTCTCAGCATTTGAAAACAAAGGACATACACACTGACTTCTGAAGACATTTTATCTGACAAAAGAAACCATAATTCAAAACACTAATCACAGCAGTAGAGGCGCCTACCTCTGCACAAATGGGTAAGAAATGTTACTATTTATTGCAGGTAACTACCACACCCTGCTTGGTATTATTAAGCATGCAGGTACATGTCAAATCCTGTCTGATACATTCAATGGTAAATTCTTCTCTGTTTTAAGGCCTCATCAAAACCTACATCATGATAATTCCTCTTGCTGCTGTCTGCTCACTAAATGAATCACACAAAGCAACAATGATTTCAGTCAAGTTATAGTTAAAAGGCTGGATACGCTTTGAAACATTCTAATGATGGTACTGATACAATACCTGAGTGTGGGTTCAGACAGTCGGTCCATTCAATTTAAACAATGCAAGTTTAAATTCTGTTACAGCACTGAATGAAATAACAGTTACAGGATGTTTAACTTAAATATATATTCAATATGGGATTCAGAGTAGATTTAAAACTGGATTCAGCTTTGGTAAAATGCTATCAAACTCTATTTATACACACACACACACACAAAGTTTGGTTCTTGTTCACGAAACACAGTTCTGAGTATTTCGAACAAAAGTGGTTTGGCTTGAAAGAACTGTGGTTTCCGGACAGATACGAAAGGAAAGCGTCACGACATTGGTGTCATAAGTGGGCATGTATTAAGCCCACCCTGATTGGCATTTTAAGTGGTCTGTCACAGTTCAGAAGAAAAATAAATCCTATTGGTAAGAGGTGAGTGCAGGGTGCCAGATTCCCAGCAATACAAATCATGAGGGGAAATGAAACCAAAAACAACTAAATGAAACTAAAGACTTAAAAAGGACAGGAACAGGGAGAAAGAGTATTCAAATGCCCTTTGTCTCCCATTGTAATATGACAGAAATGCAAAAATACATAATGTTGTCCAAGAACATGCTGGAATATGTTTATCCATCTTTTTAGTGAATAATTCGAGGACACATCCAGCTCTGGGGGACTGAGGTCTAAAACATGTGATTATGGTCAAAGTTTTTGAAAATGATTAGCAGCTCATGATGTCAGAGTAACAGTTTAGACAGCTGCATTTACTGTAGCACTTTAACACTACATCAACTCATAGGAGAGACTGGTTCTGTGTGTATATGCTCAGTTGCCACTTTATTAGGTACACCTAGCAAAAATAAATGGAATACAACAGTACTGTAGTAAATCCTCCTTTGTGAAGGTGGCAATGTTCAATGTTGAAAATATATAGATAAACATAAAAAATAGTTTCCTCTCTTCATTGAGTTTATTTGGTTCAGTCATGTTCAATGTCTTTCACTTCACACTTTTGTTGTAGTCACAATGAAGGCATTGTTGGTTATATAATAAGGAGAAATAGTCAAAGCAGTTTTCAGTGTGACATTTAACGTTACACAAATAATTACAGTCACGAGATTATTTTTGTAAAACCAGTTTCTCTTCCTAGCGAGCATGAAATAACTTCTCAGTCCAGCGGGGTATTCCAAGGTGATTTCCTCTGACTGACAAACAATCAGAACAACCGAGCTACAGCAGAAATTTCCAGCAAACCCATGAGACCGTCCGCCCCACCTGCACAGTGAATAACAGGTGCTCTGTTTGAGTCTGCCCACACAACAGGTGTGAACAAATGAGAGCAGGGATAAAGTTTAAGCACACGTATGGTGAAAGTGAAAGTGGAGGACTGTCTCACTACACACTCGCACTGTACTAAGACGGCGCTAGTTGACAAACCAGAAGCCTTTCGCGCGTGTGTACATTGTTTTCATACCTTAGCATCATGCTAGCTACATTGCTAGCACGGATAGCAACATTACTGAAAGCTCGCGTGTAAATTCCGCTTATTTGCCAACAGAAAACGACACAACGGCTCATGGTCCACACGTCCAGTACAAGTCTGACAACCTCAGAACATGTCACACGCAATACATTATTTCAAAGTTATACAATTTTAAAAATTAAATCGAGTTACTCACTCTGGAAGAATCAGCTGACACAACGGTGACTCAGTAGACTACTCGACTTCCGCATTCCTCCGTGATGACTACAACCCTAGCCAATAGTCAGAGAGGAAACTGAACCTTGTACAGCAATGGCGATACAGAATTTGTACCGGCCAATGAGGGAAAAAAACAGTCAAGCGAGTGACGCGCACACACCCACAGCAGAGCCAATCAAGTGCCAGCAAGGTCCTAAAGGGGACCAATGGAAAATCACAGCGCGGCACACGCCGGATACACACGTACACATCACGGTACGTGCGCACAGCACCGCCGCTCAATGCTGCTAAAGGTCAACGGGTTTAAAACACTAATCGTCATCATGTTAAATGCAATGAAAAAAGAGGTTAAAATAAAAAAATTTGTATCAAAGAACTTAAAAAATTTGCCAATGATAGTTGAAATAAAACAAGCAAGGAGGAAACAGAACATAAAAAAACGAAAACATAAAAAGGGAGGTAATTGTGTGATCAAGCTAACATCTACTGCTTTTAGAACTCTGATTCACAGGTATAAAGCTGAAACAATTAATCAACAATTAAAATTTTAATCAACACATATCACAACTGACTGATCATAAAAAGTTAACTAACAAGTAGGCTACAAATAGCAAATATCATCTGTGTCCAGATTCTCCAGAGTTATAATTTCTGTGCTGTTTTACATCCATGTAAATTAAATATCTTTACAAGTTTCAGTGAACTCCCTGACCTGTGGAATGTGTGTATGTATTTGTGTCTATGTATGTATATATTTGACATGCCTGTGCAGTAGTTGGGGCCAGACACTATTTTGGTCATCAGCCTTGTCTGCTACAGTCTGGAGCTGACCTCATATGTTCTGCAGCACCAGTCAACCATGCAAGTCTTCACCTCACTCCTGCCTATGCTCCAATCCTGTGACATTCTTCACTGCACAGCTGACTGATGATGACTGATCAGATCTGCTTCAACCCATGGTTACAGCATGCTTTTAATCCATCTTTCAATGTGAGAACATAAAGGACATGAACTGCTTGTAACAACATCATTTATGAATAGTAACAGACAATTTACAGGAGTAATTCAATCAGTTCACATGCAGATAAAAAGTTAATTATCCAATCATCTGCATGTTTGCTGATCTGTCCTGCAGCCTGTTGCAGTTGCTACCTTTATTGTGATGTCTTTTCCTTACTTTATTTTCTTTGTTTTAGTTTTTTTTAGTGTAGCTAAGTAAGGACCGCAGCAGCAGCAGCTCCATCACTTTGTAGTGTAAGTAAGTTTTTTGAATCTTGAATTTGTTCATGTCAAACAACGTTGCTCCCTCTGGTGGTGGAAATTAGAAACCAGCGAGGGAGAGGGACTGGTGCAGGACAGAAGAATGTCTTTTTTTTTACCCTTAACATTACAGAGTGGACCAATCTCAGTTTAGTTCTTCATATTCTAGCTGCAGAGGTGGGTAGTAACGAGTTACATTTACTCCGTTACATTTACTTAAGTACGTTTTTGAAAAAAAATGTACTTCTAGGAGTAATTTTATTGCACCATACTTTTTACTTTTACTTGAGTAGAATTGTGAAGAAGAAACGCTTTTTTTTTTTTACCATTTATTCTACCAGAGAGATGTCGTCTAGAGTTGTGACGTTCACGAACGAACGGAATCTAGAGAACAAATTAAAATCACAACAAGCTAAATATAAGCAGAGTTTTGTCTAACTTAACACCTTGTTTTTATCTCCTTTACCGTTTCTCCCTTGTTTACTTTTTAGGTCAATTTCCGTGTACCGCTACTGGTAAATCCAAAATAGTGATCTCACTGTCAAAGCAGACCTTGTGAAATGTTTGTATGATTTCAGATCAGACATTAAAATCTAGTCCACACATGTCAAATGAAATTATAATCAATATTTCACAATAATTCAAAGTCATGGCAACTGGATTTCTTTTTTGGTAGGTTGAAGCTGCTTGGATGAGTAATGAAACCTTTCAACCTAAAAAGAAAGAAATCCACTTGCCAGGACTCAACTTCCAGATATCTTCAAACATAGTTAACGTGCTACGTGACGTAGCAGACAGTGAATGAAAAAACACATGAGAAATGTCACAGTTCAAACATAGATATGTTACCTATTGTGGGTGTTTGATTGTTAGATTAGGAAATGTATGTTTCTTGTGCCTTAATTTGTTATTTTGTAAAGATGTTATTTATTTTTACTCATTGTTTATTTTCTTATTTGGAAATACTAGAATTTGCACATGATTTTATATTGTTGTCTATCTGATTACATCATTTTTTTAAATAATAAATCAGACATTGCGATCAAACAGTTACTCACTACTTGAGTAGTCTTTTCACCAAGTACTTTTTTACTCTTACTTGAGTAATTTTTTGGATGACAATTTTTTACTTCTACTTGAGTAATATTATTTTGAAGTACTATTGTAAATTATTGTACTAAAATTGTACTGAAGTAAGAGCTTCAGTACAATTTTTGGCTACTCTACCCACCTCTGCGTGTACTGCAGACCTGTACATATGTTCTTTACTGTATTTACACATTAACAACCTACTGACTTTGGCCCATCTCATTTTCCAACAGACACTATAGGTCCTGATTCTGATGTTAAAGTTAGTGATTCCAAATCTGATGCTGATGATTTTACTAGAGAAGACGTCTCACTCTAGCTTTTAAACTAGATTTCAGAGACACCCGGTCCTCTGTGATTGTTCAGAGGTGTTACAGAGTGGTGCCACCTACCTCATTTTTAGAAAATGGTTGGCCAAATATCACTGGGCAACCTGCCCAGGTACAGTGTATGTGTGGGAAACACTGGGAGTGGTCCAGCCAGAACCCAGACCTCAACCCAATACTGTTGCTGTGGAATGACCTCAAAAGAGCTTCTAGGTATCATCAGAATTATGTCTGAGCTGAAGCTGTTCTGTGAGGCAGAATGCTCCAAAATTCCTCCTGAATGTTCCAGTCTAATGCACAGCTACAGGAAGAATGTATTCATTATTGTTATTGCTACAAAAGGAGAAAGTTCAAGGTTGCTTAGTTTGTCCATCAGCACATTGTGCTTGAACCTGTGACTTAGATGAGGATCAGATCAATCCATAAAACCAGGTAGCTACTGGGGTGGACGAGGCACCATCATCTTACTCTCTGGCAGCTGTCCAACAATTTTCCAAAGGGGATCATCATCATTATTTAACAGCAAAGGGTTCACCTACTTCTTCTCACCACTTTGTAGTGGACAACTTAATCCTCAGCATCTTACAGGAGCAATATTAGCTTCCTTTGTAAAGTGTTTGATGCCACAATGACCCCTCATGATTGCTTTAATGTACAATTAAACTGAACAGAATAATCAAGCATCATCTGTAATCGAATAGGGAAGTAACAAGCAGATCTACAGCATGCCATGACCAATCTGTGGACACTGAGGTATTAATATCTGAGAACTGGGGAGATTTGTCCACCCCATGCCCTCACAAGACACACTCCAATCCCCCATTAATCACACTGATTGGACACTCATATTCAATTTGAACTCAGTTAAGTTGCATGACACACATATGCAGTGTCTTCACCTCAGAGCCTGTGTGTTCAACCTCAACTGTTGATGCAGCCAAGACACACACTGCGAGTGGCTGCCAATTAAAGCAAAGCAGTTAGAAGGCTACAAAAGGAGAGGTCTGCTCATAATGAAGAAGCATGGCATTAGTACAGGAAGTTATAATAATAATTTGTCCATCACAAGACACGGTTGTAAATAACTAAGGCAGCTAGAGCTACAGAATGGTTTGGCTGAGTGCAGTTATTAGAGATTGGTCCAAATATGTAAGTCTTGTCTTCATAAAGTTTTGTTGTCAGGATTTGAGATGAATATTACATGCTACCTAAAACAGTTATTATATTAGAAATGACTCTTTCTCTGGACTGCATCAGTGTGGATTGAAACTTGCTCAACTTCCAGGCAGATGAGAAACTTTAGGATGTAAAAAAATAAAAATAAATAAAGAATAAAGAGATAATGCTGGTTATGGCTGGGCAATATCAACTTAAAACTATATCACAGCATTTTACAATATTTTTGCACCAAATTAAGTTCAATTCTTCTTAGCCACATGTCACATGAGCATGTGAAGTCACTGGTTTACATTAGCAGTTTAGATTAGTATCACGTTTCTTGGCTCAGTCTTTCACCATGCTCCTTGTGTTTGTATGCACGTATGCAAACATCTCATCATGTAGCTGTATCGTCAATATTGTAGTGTATTTATCTTTAGTGTCTCTACACAACATTTATGCGTGTCTACATATGCATTGGAGAGGGAGACAGTTATCACATATGCAAGCACAAATTCCTGTTGGATCTCACTGTAACAGAAACGCTATTACATTATATTGTAGTTATTATTGGCAGTCTCCCTTACCTTTTAATCACATATTTCAATTTGTTCTGTTGAGGCATATGTGCAAAAACACAAACACACTAAACGTGTTTCTCATGAATTATTCTTCATACTGAATCAGAGTAGATACAGCATCTACTAGTCATACCATATTAACTGAAAAACATTTTGTAGTATATTAATAGATGTCAAGCAGCTGCTTGTACTGATGCATACAGTATGCTATTCCAATTGTAGCACTGCACAGAATTACAACAGAACAGCAAATCAGTACATCTACAGCACGTTAGACTTCCACTAGCATACTTCCAAAAGCACCACACCATTCTGACCACAATGCAGCCGAAAAAGTAATAGCTAGTACTCAGCTATTTGATTCTCACTCAGCATGTGTGTTTTAATTGAGGGGAGCAACAATTCCATCACTGTGAAGGCTGGATACTGTACCAGAGCTGGATGTGTTGGTGAATGTGATACCCCAAGGCAGTCCACTTTCAATCAGTCTGAACAAATTGTTTCACTTACCTAAAGATAAAGAGAGAAGAGAAAAAAAAAACAATTACATGATGCATTCAGAAGAGTAGATTCATTCATTTGTTCATTGAATTCTGCTTTGACACTGACAGGCCAAACTGAGCTTTCATTCAGAGTTTGATAGCATATGGTATATTATATGAACCCCAGTAAAATAATCTATACTATGCTGAAGCACGAGGGAGTCTGCAAAATCCCATGTGCCCTCCAACACTTCAGTGAAGGTCAAGAAATCATTTATTGGTGATAATATCATAAACAAACTTAATTATTGAATTACAAGCAAATAGACAGATAAGCTGGATAGCCAGAATGCAACATGAGGTTTTGTTAGTATGGATACTGTCCGTACAGTAGTCTCTGAAGATCAATATTAGACCTTAGACAGACCCATTGTTACTTGACTGTTATTTTTTTGTACACAGCGAAACTGTAATTGCATATTACAGTATCTGAGTCAGACTCAGATGGTGGGAAGATAAGCAGCAAATGTAGGGGCTCTTGCTCGTCAGTAAACACAGTAAATGAGTGGCCAATCCACCACTGATATTGGCCACTCATTTACTGTGTTTACTGACGAGCAGCAGCCCCAACATCAGCTGTGAAATCCCCACCTTTCAGAGAGCTCATTAGGCACATTAATATCAAGTCAGTTCAGTTGAAGCATGAAGAGGTGAGTTATTAGCAAGCCAACATGAGCACTGGTAAATATGATTTACAGTGCTGTGATAAAGTATTTCCTCCCTTCCTAAGTTTTTGTTTGTTTGTTTTTTTGGGGGGGGGGAAATGTTGATTTCATTTATTATGGGAAAAAAAAACTTTGCAAACCTGCCTGGCCCTATGTGAAAAAGTAATTGGTTGGAAATTAAAGCAACCAATCACCCAACACTGATTTTTAACTGCCTAAACCTCTTGACCATTTCAGTGCTCTTGTAGCTTTATTTGCCTGATGTGAATATTACTTTTGCCAAGTGGCCAGAGAAAAGACACAAAATAGATAATAATGTTCCATATCTGGTAAACTCTTGTAATAAGCAGCTCTTTCAAACACAATAGACATGTTTGCATTAACAACTTAATGGTCATAGTAGTGCATGTGAGTGTTGATTTAATGTCCCCCTAGTAAATGCAGCTTTTACAAAACAGACCCTGCAGAATGTTACTCAAACAAGAATCACATACATTATGCTGTACATATGCACTACTAAACCCTTTTTGATAAGGATTGGGAGTTTTAGTGGTTGGAAGTCACATCACCTTTTAAACACTTCTCATGGCTCATTGATTGGTCTGCTACAGACCCATATCTGGTCGGGCTTTATCGATTCTCTGAGCGCTTTCTGACTTAATCTTAACTGAGCTTATGAGATGGTCTTGGGATTTGTGAGGCTAAGCCTTTGAAGCCATAGAGATACCTTGATTTCACAATAGATTTAAATGTCATTCATTCCCCTGCTATTATCTGTTCTCAACATGAACTCTAATTTTTAGATTGGAGCAACATCTTTTAAAGTTTGTGTTTTTTCCCTGTGGCATACTGTACCAACACATACATGCACACCAGTTGGAACTAAAATGGTCAACCACTGAGAAATGGGGTCATGGTAAAGGCAAACACAGCAGTGTGGCTTGAGTATGCTGCAATAAGTAGACAAACTCAAACTGCACAGGTGGTTATAGAAACCATCATGGCTTTTCCGACATGTCTGTGTCTAGAAAAGGCTGCAGCCACACTGCAATCCCGATGAATGTGATATACATCAAACTACGAGGATGGAAATTATGACAGTGACTGCTTTGGACCTTGTTGCACTTGAGCATATATCACACTGCATCTCCAATTTATTGACAGTAAAAATAATAATGACTGACTGATCCCCTTGGCGAAATTATTGTTGGACAGCTGCCACAAAGTACATGTCGGCACTACTACATGGTCTCTGTGTATTGTCTAAGGATTCAACATGAATCAAACCACTGACCCTGGGGTTCGTAGATGACTATTCTACCAGCTGAGCTACTGCTGCCCCATAAATGTTTTCTACCAAGCTAGCCAGGAGTTGAACCTAAAATCTTATGATTCGTTGTCAGATGCTTTTATCATAAGACTGGTTGCTTTAAATCAGAAATCTCCAATTTAACATTTGTTGTTGGATATAAGAAGTCAAAAGGTAACCACAGCCCTGGTTGGGTTTATGAAGATTATCAGATTATAGAAGCACTCACTCACTACTTGACAGTTTTGCCAAATGTGTACAAAAAAAATTAAACACTCTTTCCACCTTCTGATACTTAATCAGTGGGAAGTGAGCTGTTATGAGGTGAGTTGGAGGTAAAAGCATTATTATGCAGAATGTATTAACAATTGCCAGTCTTTGTCATAATTACAGTGTGATTAGAAAGAAATCAGGTGTAATCAAATTTGCTATATCTCATTCTATTACTACTAACAGGCCATGGGTGAATTTTTCACTGCTGGTGTAACCAATTGAAAACAAATGATATTCTCCAACTGTCTGAATGCGCTATAATTACAAAAGGTTATGCAGTTTGCAGAGATGGAGTTTGAAGGCTTTGATGTGTAATTGAGCAAAAAAATCCTTTGCGCTCAATTAATAAAATGCTGTGGGCTGTATCAGCGCACATGAGATAATAACAGCTTATAATCCAACATTTCTGCACACATATGGTATGGTAGCCCATGAGTGGATATTATATCATGAGTACTTTGAACTAGCATTTTAAATTCCTCCATATGTTCTTTGTTGACATTAACTCACTTGAGTAAATAGTGTTTGTGCTGAATGCTTTCACACCATATGTCTCTATAAAGGCAGCAAGCTATGAGTAATTGTGCAGACTATAAGAACAGGTGGTAATAGATCTCCTCCTAAACACTTGAAACAACTGAGGCATGTGGGGACATCAGTAGCGTGAAATTCCAATGACCAGACATTACACTTCATGTTCTGCAGTGCTAAGGTAAGGAGGTAAGGACATGTAGCAGTGGCAGCATCGCCTAAAGCAAGAGGGTAGAGTTAGAAGCTGGATGTCACACAATTTTCTGCTCTTAAACTCAGATAAAACTGAGATGCTGGTCATCGGCCCGCCTCGACAGCGTCTCATGTTTGATCAGCTCACCTTAACTCTTGACAGCTG
>JAUMHL010000006.1:4684420-4700958 GCA_032362345.1 Sandelia bainsii | reverse complement strand
CTTACTTGAGTAATTTTTTGGATGACTACTTTTTACTTCTACTTGAGTAATATTATTTTGAAGTAACACTACTCTTAATTGGGTACAATTTTTGGCTACTCTACCCACCTCTGTCTAGCTGTTGGTTTCATGCTGCTTTCATGCCTCCATTTTACTACATAAATCATCACCTGAGCTTTTCTGCATGTTCACCTCTGAGGTAAATTAAGTATCTCAGGCAAAACAGAGCAAGTGTAAATTCTATATGTCATTATTTTATCTTGGCTGAGGTGAATGTGTACGTGTTTCTATGACAACAGGGGCCCTGAGGACGGAGTAGACCCAAGAGAGAGAACATGGGCCACAGTCATTGAACTTTTTAGCAGGAGGAAGTGAGGAGGTGGATAGGTGGGTGTAAATCTCAAAGGACCAATCACAGTTGGTCATCAGGTCAGTACTTATCTGCACGCCATCAGGTCGTTGATCTCTCTGTTCTCTGAACTGTGGCCCATCTATAATCACAGCATGGTAAGAGACTAAATAATCAGAGTTAGTTATGATAAGAAGGAGATTTTGTGGCTGTTTTTATTAGCTGAGGAATTAAGCAGATAACTGTATCTTCAGTGGATGAGGACCAATGAAGCCACATTAGAAATATGAGATCTATTGACTACAGGTTAATCTAAGCTTTTGCTGGTGAAGCTGTAATAATCTGAATCTTTTTTTTTTTCATTTTAGACAAGCTACACAGATAAAGGGGAGAAGGTAAGAATAAAGCTGCCTTTGAGGACGTCTCTTTTTGGACGAGAGTCTTTGAATTTAATATGTGCACCAGAGTTTATGCAGGCTTATGCAGAAAGGGCCTGAATCATTTATTTAATACGTATATATAAAACCTTAAAAGCCTCACACCGGTATGACTCTGCCTCAGTGAAAAGTTCCATGCTGATTTTATTCTTATGCCCATGTAATTCTTCTCTGGTACTTTTGTCTTTTAGCCCGCAAGGGGAAAGTTTATCAGGTTTCACCATGTCACCTTTTGGGTCGGCAACGCCAAACAGGTCAGTATCCAACCACTAACATATGACTAAAACATTTATTTTGTTTCTTTAACTATTTAAACTTTTCTTTTCCACATTATTCAAACATAGATTCAGTTGCTTTTTAAATGCAAAGTTAATTGTCTTTGGCATATTTCTGCATGTATCAGATGAAAAGTAGAATAAAAAAAATGTAAGTAGAGTAAGTCAGACTGTGGTGACATACAATTTTCTAGAAACATCTACAAGTTTTGGTTTATTATTTGGTTATTATTTAATGTCTATATACAGTTAAAATGGCCTTGTAATTTAAAAAATCTCAAGTCTCTGAAATTTCTAGCCTCTGTTTTTTTGCTACAGAACATTTGACACACAGATAAAGCCCAACAGAAAGTTGATCTGCAACGTATATAGCATGTAGCAGATGAATTGTATATGATCATTGACCTAAGCTCTCTAGGTTTTGGAGTATTGATTGGACTAAATGTCACCTTAGGCACTGGCAAAATATAATTAACATTTTCCACAGCGATGACTCGATTAATAGAGAAAATGATCTGCAATTCATATTGAAAATCATCATCAGTTGCCTATAAGACAGACCTGCTTTACAGATGTACTTTAATCTATCAGTGTGGTTCAGCAAACAGTCCAGATTGATGTGCACACAGAAGACTGGTCCACTCCACAGTCAGCACATTTTTGGCTGGAGATGAACTCTAACTCTAACTCTTCTAATTTTAGTGTGGGAAATCTCTTCACATTAAAGACAGTCTGATCACTTTGCAGGCAGCCTCCTTCTACTGTGATAAGATGGGCTTTGAGCCTTTGGCTTATAAAGGCCTGGAGACTGGGAGCCGAGAGGTGGTGTCTCATGTCATCAAGCAGGATAAGGTATGCAGTTCTACGTCATGTGCTGAATAAATTAATAAATAAAAAAGTAATAAGTTCTTAATTTGACAGTAAATAAATAATTTACAGTTTTCTACACAAACACAACCACACTCTCTCCTCACAGATAATATTTGCGTTTGAATCTCCACTAAATCCTGGAAATGAAGGCAAGTTGTCTCAGAAAACAATCAGCCATTAAATCCACCAAGCGGTTTTATGTTGTGCAAGACAGGGGTCAGCTCTGGGCGCTCTGACCTGTCTGCAGCTACACAGCCCCCATACACAGCAAGCTGCTATGCACTGTTCTGACAGGTTGTCAGTGATGGTCAGCAAAACAGTTTCTCCTCTGCTGACCACCTGGTGGTTTTAATGTTGTGGCACATTGTTGTATACAAATGATACATACTGTAAAGATGACAGTACATGGCTGCATTTCTACATTGTTTTATTGTTTCACAGAAATGGGAGAACATTTGATTAAACATGGTGATGGAGTCAAGGACATCGCTTTCCAAGTGGAGGACTGTGACTTCTTGATCAAGGTAACAATGACACAGATATATTGTTATAGTGACGTGCTGAGGAGTTTAGTCAGAGTTTGCACTGAATTGGCCACACACCCACAGGAAGTATGACCAGTGTGTTGCCTTTTCCATAGGAACCTAATATGAATTTCTCACTTGATTAATGCTTTATCTTCTATATCTTCTTCTTCTGTAATCTCTTCCGGTCCTATCTTTACTTATAATAGCTTCATTATGTATTTGTTGGTTACATTTGTTGTTATCATTAATATGAATTATTCATTTCAATCTGAAAAATAAGTGGTACCTAAAGTTAACAAATAAATGTAGTGGAAAAGAAAAAAATGTTGTCCTCAGATTTGTAGCGAGAATGAGGATAATTGCTATATTCAAGTAATTTACTGTACTTATCTGTGCTGTACTTCAGAATTGTACTTACTGAAAGTTCAGTTCTTGAGCAAATCAATTAATCAGGTACTGTCAGCACTGTTTATAAGTGTGTATTATAAAGTACTGTAGGAAAATAAAAAACGAATTAGTAACTTCTTATTTTAAGTTCAAGAAATAAACTCAACTTGGTTTGTGTTGGGTCACTTGCAGTTGTACTGTAACGCACATCATTGTATACTCAGATGAGGTAAGGTGCATGTGGTGCACTCGGTGATTGATGAGTCAAGGGTAAACATTTAGGTGTAGGTTCTACTAATGTGCTTATCTTTATCTCAGTCAAGGTCAGGCCCTCAGTTGATTACAAAGACACACAGCTATCACTGACTTGATGCAGAGATCAGCAGCAGCATCTTCAAATAATACAGAATCGTACAAATACAGTAGCATATCACAGCATGTAGAGGAAGATATTCTTTCATTCAACCACCAGAGGGCCTCCTCCTTATGTTCTCCTATTTCCTAAACTGATCCAAACACCACCCCACTGACAGGCAGCAAAGGATCGAGGAGCTGTGATCGTCAAGGAGCCCTGGGTGGAGCAGGACAGCCACGGGAGGGTCAAATATGCTGTGGTTCAAACGGTACGTTAAGAGTGATGCACATGTGAAAGCCTCATGTAAATCCACACACGAAAATGGAAATGAACAACTGTGTGTTGTCACTGTTCTGTCCTCAGTATGGAGACACAACACACACACTGATTGAATACCTCGGAGCTTACAAAGGCCTTTTCCTGCCCAGCTACAAAGAGCCTCTGTTCAGGGATCCTCTGTTAGCCAAACTGTGAGTCTCTTGCATAACAACATGTTGTAGTGCTACAGAACTGGAAAAAAAACATTTGGCTTTTTCTTTAAATTTATCCAGGTACACATACAGTAAAATATAGATATACTATTGCTACAAGCAAGCAGATTTTTAACATATAGTACTAAACTACAGTACTACTGTAGTAAAATACAGTGGAGTATACTGTAAAGCAATAAAAAAGTACATCATTTCTAAGTGCTGAAGTTGCTTATAAATCTAAAACCTCTTTATAGTAAAGTCTGAGTGTGTAGTGCCAGTGTTAGTGATAAATTTCTTATTCCAGATTTCACTTTATATTTATGTGTCATATTTAGTAGTTTTGCTTTATTGTGAACTGACACTTTCTTTTGAAAAAATAAAAATAAAAGAAATAAAAATGAAAAAATGAGGGAGGATTACATGTTTGTGAGGTATTGCACTGAAGTCTCAATTTGTTTTGCTGAACTTTAATGGAAAAGTACCCAGTGCAGATTTTTTCCTCTTTGTAGTCCACCAGGAGGTTTGAACTTCATCGATCACATTGTGGGAAACCAGCCAGATGACCAAATGGTGCCAGTTTCAGACTGGTAAGACTCCTGTGTGAGCGCACGTACACACACGAGGGGCACGGCAAACACACGGTGCAAAAGTACAAGTAAACACATCGCAAACAGTCGCTCCACATCTGTCACATGTTAGCGCAGATATTCCAAAGCTGACCCCAGAGACACCATGAGGAGAGGAGACACATTAAGTCCCAGTTGGTTCTTTTAGCTTCTGATGTTCTGTGTGTGTTCTCCAAATTCCAGGTATTTAAAGTGTTTGATGTTCCACCGGTTCTGGTCAATAGACGACAAGCAGATCCACACACAGTATAGTGCACTGAGGTCCATAGTGGTGACTAACTATGAGGAGACCATCAAGATGCCCATCAATGAACCTGCCACGGGGAAGAAAAAGTCACAGATCCAGGTGTGACTTTTTCAGCTCATTTAGTAAAACACCACCACCAGTCATTTTCTTTGGCATTCAGGTTTATCACAGAGGTTTGTTCTGTAAACGTGTGGGTCCCAGCACACTAAGGAACAGTTGTGCTAAATTTAGATGTAGATTATTGGGATTTGATATGTTTAAATTTGTGACTGTGTCTTCACAGGAATTTGTGGACTACAACGGGGGACCAGGTGTTCAGCACATCGCCCTCAACTCGTCAAACATTATCCAAACTGTGAGCCTGTCAAGTTTAATCAAAATTACAAGATAATCTGCATCCACTTCCACTCCATCTTTGCACAGCCTCTTTAAATCTACAAGTAAATGCAAGTTTACTGTCTTTTTCTTTTTTCTTTTAAACAGATAGTGGACCTGCGAGCTAGAGGGGTGGAGTTCCTCTCAGCACCTGACACGTACTACAAGACCCTGCGGGAGAAACTCAAAACTGCCAAGATCACGGTGAAGGAGGACCTCGACCGCTTACAGGTGAGGAGATGTATTATTTCAAAGTAAAACAATTTAAAGCCTTTTCCACTTGTGCACTAAATTATCTGTTTTTCCTTTTAAGGAACTGAAAATCTTAGTTGACTTCGATGACAAGGGCTACCTCCTCCAAATCTTTACCAAACCTGTGCAGGACAGACCAACCCTTTTTCTGGAGGTCATCCAGCGCAACAACCACTTTGTAAGTGACCATTTAGACTAAGTGTAATATTTTAGCATTTATGCCTTTGCTAAATTCGAGCCCTGACTGATAGGCCTGCAGTTCTGTTTAAGAAGCAGATACTGAGCCGCCTGAACACCTGTTTGCAGCTCCCACCCAGTGTGAACAGTATAACAGTGGCCCACTTGTAAAAGCTCAGTAAATCTATCACAGATACAGATTAAAAGGCTCACTGCTTCACAGCGAGGAGGATCTTTGGATTGGGTTGCACCCTGTGGCACTTCATTCACAACACCCAGCGCCCATCCTGCCTGTCAGAACAGGCACATCTTGTCACTCTCCAGCATTTCACCGAGCCTACAGATGTGGATACAATGCATGAAAGCGAGAAACTGTATCCGAACTACAGCAAAGAATCTCTCAGAGCAACCACCAATGCTTGATCTTTTGATTATCTATGAAAATATTTACCTGATTAATCTGCGAGCTCCCGTGAGCGCCGCTGCCAGTCAGAGCTCGGTGGATGTTTGAACCCTGTGAGAATATTTATCTGCCGTTTGTGATCCAACATCAAAGTGTTTGAACACCCAGGACGATGTCTGAGAGAACACCCCCAGAGCCATAACACATGACACAGAAGAAGGCACATCTCTGGGTAATTAGCCATCTGTGTGTGTCTGTTCTCTCTCCAGGGCTTTGGGGCAGGAAACTTCAAGTCTCTTTTTGAGGCCATAGAGAAGGACCAAGACGCCAGGGGCAACCTCACCGCGCTGACACCCGAAGGGCAGGAGAAAGCCTTCTACTGATCCCCCCCGACTGCTGCTGCCAAACCACACTTAAGACTTATACATCGCTGTACATTTCAAATGCATTCCCCAACCTCCGCAACTACTGTGTGCTTCACATATGCTTCAAGCTGTCAGAAGCTTGCATGATGTATGGCTGAATAAAGGATCTCATGTTCATGTGAGTCGACATGTTTGTTTGGGAAACATGATCACAGATATTAAAGAAATTAAAAGGAATAGTTTGACACTTTGGGAAATACAGGTATCCAATGTCTTGCTGAGATTTAGAAGGGAAAACTGATACTGTTCTCACATGTGAATTGTAAATACTGTATGAGGAAGAGGTGAAAAAAAAGCTGTATAGCTCAGCACAGGTTTGTGGAAAACATAATCTACCAAGCTATGATATCTATTTTGAGAATACTTTACAAGTAGGATAATAATGATCTATTCTTAGATTTCAGTTCAGATGTACTGCATTCAAAGGAGTTCATCACAGTAGGAAATCATGAAAGTCACACTTCACCCAAAAATTAGAGACACTTAAATCCAGTTGATCCAGTCAGTCGTGAACTATACCTTTAACATCACTGGCACAAAAACATAACCCTAGTTAAAAAAAAAAGTTGTCCACATAGAGGTTTTATTTCAAAATAATTTATTTGTATATAATTGGAATGAAGACAGGTTGATACATCTGTGATGGCACTGGTCAGTTTCCATATAGGAACATTCAGTCTATACAGAAACCACTCTTTCAAACCTGGACAAAATGGATAAATATATTAGTAAATAAATATATTAGTGACATGTCACTATATTGAAATGTTCTATTATATATAAAATACAACACTATTTCATTTGCTTTTGTTGTTCTCTTTTTGTACACAAAGTATCCAAAATATACTGACACATCCCTTAACTTTCTGGAGGGACTTTTTTTTTACTACTAGAAAAGGCAGTTTCTGCTCATTATTCTTGCAAAACATAACAAAAAAACAAACACATACACGACGCAAAGAGAAAGATCTTGAACAGGATGAAATCACATCAGATATTCTGCGGCTTCACCGAATGCTATTTTTCATGTGCTGATGACTTTGGGCTTGTTTTAAATGAATACTATGAGAATTTTTTATATTTATATTTTTTTTATAAAATGTGCTTAAGCCAAAGTGCTGTTTGTAATTCAGTCATTTTAATCTCAGTGACTCGGAGGCTGTTTGGGCACGAAAAATAAAAAGGAAAAGAAACTCTGATACTTTAGCTGTGTTGACACATTCAAAGTGAGGTATTAGTATGAGGGACCGTATGACCGTCCAATAAGATCAACTCTAAAATGATTTTTATCTTCTATCTAGCATGTTGTCATTAAAAAGTACATTTAATTCTGACATTTAAGGCAAAGGGGTCGAAGCAGGGAAAAGGCACAACACGTACTGTTTTATGAGTTCACTGTGTATTTTGCCTCTTTGGTTAGATGGGTAAAAGCTTAGTGTGTTCCTCATTTAGGACTCTGACCAGTATGGAAGAATAAGGCACATGTAAAGCTTCAGTAAGTGCTACTGGCTGCACTGCAATATCCATGAGCTCTTTATCTGCTGCTTGTGCTACACTAAACTGTATCTGCAGTTTGACTGCAAAGAAAAATCACTTTCACACTATCACTCAGATTTTGAGGGGAAAGTCTGACAATCACTCTCAGGTTTAAGCGTAATTTCAAATTTTTAATTTCTGAGTTATGGTGAAGTTTCCTTACAAGTTATAAGTAACCTCAAGATCAGGCCACTTATACCACTACAGAGGATTTTTCACTTATTCAGGAATCATTACTGTAATTATGATGAATTCTTTCTTCCCATTCTTGTGTTTGATTGTTCCTGCGACATTTCTCAGACTTTATGCATTATAGTTTGAAATAACTGGAAAAGAACGCCAAGCGTCTACAGTCTTGTCTATGGCTGCAGTGTAGATTTTCCTAGAGCTTTAGGTTCTGGAAAACAACAATAGAGTACATCCTTTCTGGAGGATAAGAGAACACTTTGATGGACTGGGCAGAGAGAGCAGAGGATGGGGATTCTGATGAGACCTGTTCACTCTGGAAAGATCAGGGTTTTTTTTTAAAAGCACCGAGGTCAAACGTGAAGTAACCGCTTGCAAGAGAAATGACAAGAACGTGACAATAGCTTGTAATGACAACGACATAATTCAGTCAAACCGGTTCATTTTAAAAGGTGAAAAACAAAACAAAACAATGAACAATGAAAATGATCCAAGATACACAAACATGTTGAAAACAGCTGCCATTTTTGAAATTATGAAAACAAGGCCCATGCAAGGCTCAGCAACCTCAGTGAATGCTCGTTGTTTGAGGGGTTTGAGCATCAACCTTTCTCTCCATTTGGACAGGTCAGGCTGTCAAGAAGATAACTTTTAGTTGAGTTTATGGGAGCAACATGGTTCTGACACACACACACACACACACAAAGTCACTACAGCAGTACCTTTAAAGACCCCCTTGTGTGAGGCATGTTAAGAAATCTGAGCTGAGGTAGGCTGGAGAGAAAAGCTTCGCTCAACTGCGACCGGACTCAGCCAAGGAAGAAGTTAAGTACCTCTAAGATAAATCAAGTGATTCTGTAATAGAGTGAGCAATACAGAGACGGAGTCTCACTTCATGAGGGCTCAACACCCTGAAGCAAGGATCATTCATTAGTTGTCACTAAGGAGCATGGAACTTGTGATTTTCTGTCAGTAATGAATTTTCTTCCTATAACTGACGAGGAGAAACAGAAAAAAAACTTTTATGATGCATGAGCTGTTTCCCCAGCAACTCCCTGTCTCCAAACAATTAAATCAATCCCTGTATTTCAATATAACATTTCATCAGGGGTCCAGCGTTTCTCTTAAAATGTACTAGTCTAGTAAAAGACACTCACAATAATTTCACTTTGAGTAATAACTCAGCTGAAAGAGCATATCGGCGTGTGTGTGAGCTGTGATTCCTTGGGGCAGCTCGGGAATTGTCTGAATGAAGGCATTGCTGGTGGAATTACTGTGGAAGACATGCAAGCTATTAGTCGACGACAGGCTTGTCCATTCCGGCTCCTGTGTAGCAGCGTGATAATGGGGTTGCAACAAGTTCTCATACACCAGACTCCTCTTCTGATCCTGCGGACACAAAAACAGCTCAAGTCAGCTTCAAATTCTAACACAAAAGATTAGCAAAATGTCTTTGGGAGCGACAGGACACACGTTTGCATTGCAGAATTATAACAGCAATTAACAGGCGTGCATGCCCTGCATGCTGCTTCACGGAGTCAATTCGAATCTGCTGCAAAACTCACACTTTGCTGTAGCGATGTCATGACGTTCCCAGATCTCAGCAGTAGTTATTGCATTGTTATCATATCCAGCATTGTAATATTGTAATAAATCAGAATGATCCTTTAAGACCAACATCTTTTCATGTTATTAAAGAAAAAGAAGTGAGACACCCACCCTGATTGTGGTGTAATGTTTGGCAGTATAAACAAATGTCTGTGTTTCGGTCAGCAGCAGGCCCATGGTGGAGCCTGCAGGAAGGCCTGTCCATAGAAGTCCCAGGCCCCAGGAGCTGAGGCTCTGAGCGGGCTTGCTGCACCCGTTTTTGCCACACAACATGGGCCCCGGTGCAACAAGGCCAGTCCTCTATCCCTCCAGAGTCAAGTATGAGGGGCACGGGGACCAAGGCAGGGTGTAGCTCAGGAGGAGAGCAGCAGAAGCCCGGGCCTTGACCGTAGTGAATGTGAATGCTGCGGTCATCCTGCAGATCCAGGCTCTGATGGAAGCGAACAGAGGGGCCATCAAGTACACAGCCATTCATTCGCCCAAGAGGAGCTGGAGGGTGTCCATGTCCCTGGTGGCAGCAGTGGGGTTGGATCTGTAATGGGATTGGAGACACCAAGATAGGAGGTCCTGTAGGGCTGTTGGGCTCATGGTCCTGACACTCTGTCTGTCCCGGGCTGGGCCGATCTGTGGGGTCTAGCTTTGGGCACTGGCAAGGGCTGTGCTTAGGAGGGCACACAGGTGAGTCTTTGTCCATGATAAGAGCAGCAGGTGCAAGAGCAGCGGAGGCGGGTCCCTGCTCCTCATCTGAGCCTCTGCTTGGGCCCTGGCTGGGCTCCCCCTCTTCGTAGTGGTGGTGTCTGTGGCGGTGGTAGTGGATGTGGCTGAACACAGTCTGTGGCTGTTCTTCAGGGCAACCCGCTTTGTTCACCACAGAATCCAAAGACCTAGGCCGGGCCTGGGCACCAGCCTCCAAGCTGTTCTTGCGGGGGGCGTGCCCTGGCCCGTAATACACAAATGGATCGTAGTCACTGCTCAGAGAGCTACGGAAGGTGGACCAGCTGCCATAAACTCCTTGCAGGGACACGTCAGTACAGTTGAGAACTGAGTCACTGGAGGAGCCATGGCAGGGCCCTGAACTAGAGTCACTCGCTGGCCCGTCAGCCAAGTATCCGCTGCGTTCTGTGTGGTAGCTGCCACCTGAGCAGCTGCCCTCGTCCTGCCTGCTGAGGGTCGGCGCTCCATGGGCCTGTGGTGTGACAGAGGCAGAGTGGTGGAGTCTTGAGCTGGATGCACTGCGCTGACCCGGACAGGACGAGCGATAGTTGTGGCAGGTACGCCGAGGCGTGTAGTGGTGAGTGGAAGTCCTGCAGTTACCTCCAATCCTGTAGGGCCTTCCAGGACCCTCTGCAGGAAGGTGGTAACCACAACTAGAGCCAAGCGGCCTGCTGGTGAGGAAACTTAATGTTTGGGTGTCCATTGGAGAGGAGCCACTGTAGTGGCGCAGAGAAGGATAGGGTCCAGAGGGTCCACGAGGATAGTGGGGCCTCATAGAGAAGGGGATGGCATGCTGAGGGAAGGGGTGGTTGTGTGGGCTGCTGTAAGGCTGAGGGTGCAGGAAGCCTTGGCTTTGCTCTGGACTCTGCTGGAGTCTATTCCTCTGGGGCTGCCGCTCTGTCCCTGTGGACCAGAGCAGCCGTTAGAATATACAGGGTTGTATTATTTATCGCAATATTTTAAGATAAGTAAGTATAATAAGTAATATAGCTGATGAAAATAGATCAGTTTAATGGACACCTTCTTGAACAAAACTTAACTGGAAATATGCTTGTCCTCACCCATGATGTTGTGCATGCAGAGGGGACAGGTGCGGTGTTGTAACAGCCAGGGGTCAACGCAGTCTTTGTGGAATTCATGAGCGCAGGAGATGATCCTCAAATGCTGGGATGGAAATCATAGACAAATGTAAATAATGAGGACTGTTAAATCTACAGATAAGTTTTTCACTCTCTCTCCTCTTACCTGCCCATCCTGGAACTCTTCCAGGCAGATGGCACAGACAGGGCTCGAGTTGGAGCTGCTAGCCGACCCCCAGGCTCCACGGTGGCGTTGAGAACCTGAGCAGCCCTGAGAGTTGTAGGTTTTGGTCTCCAGTCGACTAATTGCCCGCATGGTCTGCTGATGGACTGAGTCCTGCAAGCACAAGAAGGCAATAGTTACCTTTGAAACTGATTTGTGAACCCAAATCAATGTGTAGCCACTGACATATTTGCTCCACTCACTCACCCAGGTTCTGTTGGACTTGCACTTGTAGCGTAAAGCAAAGATTAGGACAATGGTCACAATAGCCAGGACGATTGTGAGCAGGATGCCAACATCATAATGTGGCTGAAAAGGGAAGACAGAAAGAGAACAAATGTTTGTAATCATTTATATTATCCACTTTACAGAATGAAAAACTGGATAGATAGCGAAAGGAAAGTCAAAGCTCATACAAGTTCACAATAGATGTGCAGGTGCTTTGATGCTCACCCATCGAGGCGGCTCCACCATGACCTCAATACGAACTTTGGCCTCCTCGTTCTTGTTGACCAAACCCATCAGCTCCTCAGCATCGTTAGCCTCCACCAGCACGACTGGACGGGGAAGGGAGTCTGTGTCCCGCAGCTGTAAGAGGAGAAAATAATTACCACATTATCTATTGTAATTACATACTTACATCACTGATAAAGCTTCAGCTGTGCCTGCACACTAACCTCTGCAGCAGCCTTGGCATCATCACTGACATCAAAGATAACAGCCTGAGCTCCTTTCTCCAGCGCCATGCGAGTCTGAAAGACACAAAACAGAACGCTTTGGTTAAAAACAAAACAAGACAAGAAAACTCCTTTACAGCGGACACGTCACATCAGTGTCTTAAACCGTCACTAGGTGGCAGTCATGACCTGACTCTGAAACTTAGACACTAAGATCGCAGCATAAATCTGCTGCCTTTGTCTAATATTGAAGCAGCAGAAGATTATTTGATTAAATGAAATGGATGGAGCGTCAGCTTAATGTGCAAATACGGCTCAGTAGTATTTAAACTGGCTGGTGGTTTCAAATGTGTGCAAATAACATTCACTGGTAGCTTGCTAGCTGACCTTAAAGAACTAAATGAGTGTCTTTAACACATCACCACAAGAGCGCGAGAAAACATCAATATCTCATCATGTGCACTCAAGTGTCTGGCATCTGCCAACGCATAATGTAATGAAGAGACAAGTTTAAACGCCTAATCACCCTGGTCAAACTCAACACCAAACAGCATTTTCTAGCCTAGTGCTCGCAGCACAAACCTGTGAACTGAGGGGAGAGGAGCGTCTCTCATTTGATCCATGAATCATAGAGTAAGAGTTTTTCTGTGTACAGGAGTTGGGATTTAGCAAAATTGCATAGAACTCCAGGTGCTATTTAAAGGTCAAGTTAAAAAAATTTACACATCTGCTTTGATCTGGCTTCCAGCTCTTGTGCAGCAGTTGCTTTCCCTGTTTTATCAGAACAGTAATTGCAGTACAAGCATGGGCCTAGATGGGGTGCGGTCATATAGGGGGGAAAAAAACTGACATGTGGGAACTGCTTTACCTTTGGGGCAATGAGCCCACACATCCTTTAATTGTGGTAATAAATGCAGGGAAGCCCGCTCTTGTGAGCCAACACACACACACACACACACACACACACACACAGAACTAGTAGAGAAGTTTCAAATTGCCTGCAACAGTTCACACAAAAAGTGGCCAGTAGAGGGATATATCATAACATGATTCTCAAATGACTGCTGCTGTGGTCTTATTATGTGTCAGTAGTGGTGCCACAGTGTGGTGGCCGAGCAATATGCCTCTGCTGAGGCACGGAAGAGGCTCATTATATTAATATGAGACATATTTAAGCTTTAATGGTGCGATGAAAAGCATCCATGAGCAACCACCATGGTTGCTGCTGCTAGTCTGACGCTAACAAGACAGTTAAACAGATTATCCACTGAGGTGTTTCCAGGTTTGTTATGGTCAGAATTGAAACAGACATAGCCGTGGTTAGGTAAACACCCATCCTCATGAGGTGCAGCTTGACACGTGATTAAACAGCATTTGGCATTTGAGTGAAAACAATTGCAGCATTGGAAATGACTGCGGTTTAGAGAGTTATACAGAGAAGACATCATCACTGAAAAAACAAACAATGCACATACCAAGATAGTCTGACGCTACTTTGAACACTGACAGACTTTTGGGGGAGGGTGTGGGCGACGTTGCTGTTTTTATGGAAGCTGGTGTGGAGCTTGTGGTATGGAGCTTTCTGCAAAAGCAGGCTGTCACAAACATGAACACACCTGAGCGCACAGAGCTTCAGAAAGAGACACAGTGAGGGCACACACCTTAACACACAAAACCCTTAACTTACAGCCTAATCTGGATCTTCTCATTAATACAGCTTTGGTGACCAAGCATTGCTGGGGTAGGAAAAGCAGGTGTTAGTAAGCTATTAAGTAAGCTGAGCTTTACACTGCTTCTCATTCACACACACACTTTGTCTTAATATCAACTTTGCTTGTCTTATTATTGGCTTGTCAGTCATGTGTAAAGCACCTTGAACAGTGTGAACCTGCAGTAAAGGTGCTACATAAATAAAGTTAATTGACTTAATGAATTTGCAGGGTATTTTTTGTATTTTTTTTGTGTAAATACTTACTAGTATAATTTCTTTTTAGGTTCCTCCCAACGCCATGGTTGCTCAGTGGGTGACACTGCTCCCCATAATAACAGAATATGTACTGTTCATTAATAGAAATTATTCCATAAAAATATTTTTTACTTTACTCCCTTATATCCTAACTCCACTGAAAACACTGGACCAATTTTCAATAATTTCAATATTATATCAAATTTCTACAAACAAAACATTTTGCCAAATAAAGTGACAGATGCTGTAAATCACACAGGAAGACGGGAGAATATGATTCACACAAGCAAACCAATCAAATATATCTATGCAAATGCAGTGTTCCACTTAGTTCAAGCAGCTATACAGCATCATGCCCTGACCGTCTTCCATAAACTCTGGCCAGTGAGCTGCCCTCTCCAGCAGTGGGTGGCCTGCTCCGTGCTGGCCTGTGCTGTTTGTTTACATCCCTGGCGAAGTGCGGTCTGTGAGTCAGACCTGGCATCACAGTTTGTTCTCGACTGGGCAGAGGCAAACTACGGTGCTGTGATGTCTTAATTTCACAAAATAGTTGGGCCAAAGTTTTTCCCATCGCCTGACAAGATTACTGTGGCTGGTAATGTCTCAGTGTTTGTTGTGGGGTTAATGTGGTGCAGGCGGCACAGTCAGTCTGCTTCTATCCAATCCCAACTCCCTTCATCTGCCGCCATGTTCCAACAACATAGGAGAGGGCAATAATGAGAATAATACACACACAGAAACCTCTGTTAAATTAGTTGAACATCTATGATTAAAGAGCTATTTTCAGAAAGATCCAGTAGTGTCATGACTTTCACTGTTTAACACCAGGTTTTATGTAAGTTTGGCACAATAAGAGGTCAGTGAAGAAGACCTTTACAGCACATAGTCTGCAGCAGTGATCACAATGCAAAAATTCAATTTTTTATTCTCATAAACATTTTTCAAATATCAAGAAAATAATAGGCTTATAGCGAGGAAATAAGACATTTCCATCTCAATTTAACCTAACTGGTGAGCATGGTTGTTTTTATTGTGAAAATCATTACCACCGCTAATTACACACCACGGTGAACTCTGCCAGAAACTTGACCGTTTCCTTGGTCTCCGATAACCCTCACTGCCTGTTTAAAACATTGCATAGGACTCTATTTAGCACAATCTAACTTTATAGTAATTGTGGGGACTCGGTTAGTCTTTTTTTTCCCAGCATGACTATCCACATCATTCACTGCATGAGTAAATTATACTATGGAATAATATGTGTGGGACTAAGGAGTGAGAGTGAAAGAGGTAAGAAAAAAGGGAAGGATGGGGAGGAACAGAGCTGAGTGAGGCTGTGGTGCTGCTGCATTAAAGCGTCTAATGACAGAGTACAGAGCTCTGGGCCTACAGGTCTGAAACCGACTCTCTGCTCTGTCATTTCTGACCGGCCTGGCACACTGCAATCATTACTGAGGCACTGGGACACGCTGCACGGCTAAATGAGGAGCAGGTGGGGGCAGGGGCCGGTGACAATAAAGTGGGAAAAGTGGCATTGAAAAACAGGTGCATCTATTTCAATATACAGAGTTACTTAAAGGTGATAAATAAAAAAGTATTCATATGCAGTTTTTAGAGATATAATATTAAAAGTGGGAGAGAAAGATGCAACAAAAGTTTCTGGCTAGACTTAAAACAGGCACATTGCGATTGATGGTCAGTCCCTGGGGATGCACCATTAGTCAACATTTGAGTCTACAGGATATGTGCACATCTGCATGTATGGTTTTAGGGTTCAGCCAATTCACAGGCCGTCCAGTTTACCTAAGCACTAACACCTGCATCATCTGTCCACAACATATTGTTATAGATTCAGCTGCTTCATCTAAAGTTTCAAGTATTCTCTATGTTGAGTAGCTTTACATCAAAAGTGAATCAGAAATGGTTGCCGATTGAAAGCTGATTATTACTCAAGACTAGCATGTCATGCAACCATGTCACTGACTTTGGTATGTTGAGCTAAATACTAATATCAGCATGATAACATGTTCACAGGAACAATGCTACCATGCTGTAGTACGGTTTGAATAAAGCATTTTGTTCATTGTTAGTTGCGTTTTTATATTAAGTAACTCCAAAGTTAAAATGAAATATTACAGTATAAAAATCATTATGATCATTGTTGATCAGTGCAGTTTGCAACCAATCTAAAACTGAATTGTAGAACAACACAACTGCATCTGTTAGTGACATGGCTCATCAGTTTAGTTTAGTTTAGTTTAGTTTAGTTTAGTTTAGTGAAATCTATTTCAAACATGTACATTCACCATAGTTACATATCATCATTACATTCTTGTGTTTGAAAAGGAGTAGGCAGAAGTATAAACTTATT
>JAUMHL010000006.1:4575399-4682612 GCA_032362345.1 Sandelia bainsii | reverse complement strand
ATAATTTAATGACACATTTAAATATTTATTTAATGCTTGTTATATTTATTGTATTGTGGCACTCTCCACGCTCCATAGAAATAGGTTTCAAAAAGGTAAAATAAAAAACGCCTAGTGGAACATCTCACAACTAATTGGTTAATTGGCAACAGGTCAGCCAGCCAATCTGTGGTGGTAAAGAGTTGAATTAGTGCTCTTGGCTTGGGTAACTTGCACATCTGTGAAGACACCATTAAAGCTGAAAGATATACACAGGCTTTGGATGGAGAGAACTTTCTTATTTCAGCAAGACAATCCCAAACCACATTCTGCATGTATTTCAACAGCACGGCCAGGACTGTCACACACAGAAAATATCTGGCTCATTACAAAGCGAAAAATATGGCAAACAAGGCCCTGAGCTGTTGAGTAGTGGAAACCATAAATCAAGAAATAATGGAAAAGAAATTTGACATCTAAACTAAATCAACTGGGCTCCTCCTGCCTAAAAATGGCATAAAATTAATAATGAGCATATATCAGTTAAATGTGATATGTTCTGCACGTTTTATAAAAAGCAGATAAAGTGTAAACTTCTGTTTGACGTGTCAATTGTTATCTGTTTTCCTCTTGAAAGCTGACAAACTGTTTCTTCTGCCATGTACAGTACACACAAACGTGTACACATTTTGATTACACAGACAGCCACAAACCTGGCTTCTCAAAAATGTTCCCCAGAACACCATGGTGCACTTCTATGATAGTGAATAATCACATCTTTTTGATATTTCAGTCCAACAGTGCATTACTAACACTCACTACTGACACACTGAACTATCACTATAATTAACTAAAGCTGTATAAGCATATGAAATAGTTCTAAAATTAATTACAACAGTAAATATCATAATATACTTTAATTATAGCAGTACTTGACTGTAATAATTATAATTAAGTAAACCACCTGGGTTAGATGGCAGGCAGAGAAACAAAGAGGGAGAGCTTGATCACTGAATGTACGGACTCTTCTGATCTCAGACTTGGGGGTGGGGGGCACAAACATACCACACCCTGCCTCTGAAGCTTTATTTTTTTAAAAACCTCAGCTGTAAAAGTCACCACATGAGAGACCGTCCAATCCCACAGAGGAGCCACTTTCTCTTTACTGTTGGTATTGCACTCAATCAACAGATTCAGGTAAGAATAATCCTCCTTTGAGAGGGAAAAGACACCCTTTCTTGTAAGCTTGGTATCGGTATGCTGACACATTCCTGGAGCACTGATGAGAATATGGTTAGATGAGAGAGAAAAAGTGCCTTGAATAATCCCTCTCAGTTTTTTTTCTCTCATTGACACGCGGCAACACAGAAACTCAGGGGGGAAGCCAATTAGAGGCCCTTTCCTGGCCTTTTAAGAGGCAGATAATGTTCTTGTTTTCATAAAGCATCCTGTTATTTAATCAGGCCTGTAAGTGAGAGCCTGACACCCGTCCTATAGTGTACAGCAGCCTCCCTCCTCTCGCTCCATCCCATCATTCCTGCCCTGAGCCCTCCATCTCATTCAACAGCTCTTGTAAGCCTACAGGAATTCATTCTTGGAACAGGCCGTGCAGTAAGCCGTGTCTTTCTGCAGAGCACACACACACACAGCAGAGTGGCAACTGAACACTCACGTTGTCTGTAAATGAAGTAAACCTAGACACAAAGAAAGCTTAAATATATATACCAAATTACATGAATACCATTCACTGCCTCCTGTGGAGTTTTCTGACATTAAACAGGTACTGTACATCCAATCAAATCACATTTACTGTGAGTTATGTCAATGGGACGTTTGTTCGTGAAAATAAGACCTAGCACATCTCTGACATTTACTCTATGGAATCGCTATTTATAAGCAGTGAAAAAATGGATTTCCCTAGTTCACATCTCAAAGTTTATACAGTACATGCCCAGTTAATATTAGTACATATACTGCCTATGGTACATACCAGCAATGGTGACTAAAGTAAAGAGACATATGAACACAACAGTGCAGAAATTGTTAAATATTATATCACTGTATCATTGTTTTAACTTAAAACAACGTATTGTGTCTCACAAAATGACATGGAATTTAAAATGAAAAACCTAATAATAGCTATAGATGTCAAACACTGTGGTATAAAATGTACGAAATACTAAATAAATATCACAGAGTATAAGAATAAAACAGCAAATAAATTACTCAATAGAAGTAACCCATAATTGTAATGTACCCTAAGTAACTGAGTAAATGCACTGAAACAACTTAATGTAGTTACATTTCACTATTGTTTATTTGCACATGTTTTATTGTTAAGCACTTTTATGCTGGGTATACAACTAGCTGAGCTTCATACAGCGTAACATCCTTTAGGAACACTAAAGTTACTAGGATTGGTCCTGAGGGGCATAAAGTTCATAGTAATTCATTAATAGTCAACAAATGTAAACCTCACGGCTGTGCTGGGAGAAAAGTCACCAAAAGTCAGCAGGTCGTAAAAGGAACATGAATGTCTTTCTATAAAATATTGTGAAATTAATCTAATCTAAAGCAGCAGGCTAGTCAAGCAATTTACCAACACCCCCACAGCTACAGAACACGTCCGGCTTAGAAGTATATTATAAAATGGGTTTCTGCTTCCACATTTCACACAAAGTGATCCCACTGCATTGATCACCTTGGTAACGTGATATTTACTAAACACCAAACAGGTCAGTGTGTTAGCACAGCCACAAGTACACTTCATATACAGCTCAGGGAGCGTGGGTCTATAATATATATATATTTTTTAATTCTAAATAAAAATCACTGGATGTAAAATGCTTTGTAGTTATTTGGCATTTACCCCCATGCTGACTCTACAGCCTCCTAGTGAATTACATACACTGTCTGCCTTGTGAATCTGTTTTATCAAACCCATATTAAAAAGCAGGGGGGGGGAGAACATGAACTCAGTCCCTCTGCCTGCAGTGTCGGACCAACAAGACCCGTTTGCTGCTTTGCTTTAAACTCTGGGAGATGCTTAGTGTTCACTTTCTTGCCTGGGGAAGCAGTTATTGGTAACACAAACCTGTCTACTTTCCACTTCACTTTCAGCAGTAGCGTGCTTTTGCCCGAGCCTGAGGCGAGCCAAAAGAAAAAAAAAATTAAATAAAGAAGAAGAAAAGAGAAAGAGATGAAGACAGAAATAAAGAGAAGGGACAGACAGACAGAAAGCGAGACAGTGAAAGGTGAAGGGACAGGGGGAAATGTCTTTTTTTAAGGGAATGTTTCACTTAATCTCATAAAGGCAGTGTGAAAACCTCCATCTGTTTGCCGAGCAGTTCAAAAGACACTCCACATGCCTCCGCTTGCTGCTATATAAAAACAACATTCTAATGCAGATCTTAAAGAGGGCCAGCGGCTCAGCCTGCACAATGAGAGCTGGGATCTGCCAGATGAACTGATGGAGTACGGGAGGGTGGAAAGAGAATTAGGTAGGTAAACAAGGCGGGAATGTGAGAAGAGGAGAGAGACAGGCGACAACAAAAAGGCAGTGGAAAGACGTGAAAGAGTCTAATCAAAGCAACAAATTTTCCTGTCAACAGTCCTGTTTCTGACCTGCTAGACCTGACCTGGGAGCAGAAGATAGACAGGCCCAGAGTGGGTCGCCCTCTGGCCTCGCCTGCTACTCCTCTGAATCAACTCGTTCACCTCTCTGACTCTCTCCTCCCTTCTCTTCTCCTTCTTCATGTTTCACCATTAGGGCTCACCATTCGCCTTTGTCATTCATAGAGGAATGTCCTGGCGAGAACGACATCTTGTGCTTTATTGTGGCTCCTGAGCAGGGACTCAAGGGCAGCACCTTCACATTCAGGGTCTGTGAAGATAAAAAACCTTCCTTTTCAATAAAAGCTAAAAGTTACACATACAAATAAATGTTTTCTTTGATCCGTGTAAGCTCTAGGAAGCAAGGGTGACTGCAGTGTGATGCCTCTGGAGTTAGGTTTTCCTGCACACCTCCAGGCCTCCTCTCCCCATAGCCAGGGCAAGACCAGGCCCGATCCCATCTGCAAAGTTATTTTGACGAGCCGCCCCTCAAAGAAACTCCAAGGCTTCAAACTGCTGGAAGATCAAAGAACTAATACTGCAGTAATAATAAGTTACTGCCCTATGAACGCCTCATTCATCAGGGAGAGACAGTGATATAGTACACTTGTAACTGCAGGGCCATTAAGCACTCATCATGTGATCCTATTTGCCATCCCTGTGTAGAAAAACATCTTCAGCTCTGCAGCCAGAGTGAAAACGAGGTATGAACTGTGATGAGGAAGTGCGCAAGTGTTGTCTCTGTGACAAAATCTCCAACACCTCTCCCAGCTCTTCGTGCCTCCCTCCCAGCTCCACTTCATCAATAAGGCTGCAGTCGCACCATCACACCCTCCCCTTTCTGCAGCCTGCTCAAGGTGTCTCCCAACCGGTTGTTGGTATTTTACTAACAGCAATTTGGCACAGATTTGTATCATCTGGGCTCCGTCTTTCTTTTAATGAGCATGACATGGCGTTCTATTTTTAGGCCAGCATTTTTCTCCGATTGGCACAGAGGACAGGGTTAACAGCTTTACGACACCCTGACTCCTGCACGCTCCCTTTGAAGTGACAAGTGAGGGATGTGCTGCCCTTGAGATTCATTCTTGAATACCAGTATCAGCCCTGCAAGAGGGCGGCGCAGTCGCCCTCAGGGAGCACATAAGCAGACTAACGTGCATAGATGCTCACACAGGCAAATTACATATACAAGAGTATGTATGTTTGGTATGTCTGCAAAATCACAAATACACAATTGCTTGTGAAAGGTGATCCTGTATTTTCTCATACAGACAAAGAAATAGTCTGGTTTCCTTAGTAAATGCGTTTGTCTAACAGCTGAGATGATGTCATGCTTTCTGTGTAAATGAGCTAATTTCATGGTCATTTGCATGACCGCTGAAGAACATTTCACGATGGTTCTACTAAAAACATCATCCTGCAGCCTTAACAATGTGAATTATGTGAACTTAAGCTGCATAATTAGCACAAATTTGGCTCAAGCTCATGTCAAATGGACCGAAACACAGTGGAAACGTGTTCTGTTGTGAGGCGAGTCCACGTTGTTGCCTCTCCGTATTAACAAAGACAAAATACTGTAGACCATCCACATTGTTGTGTGTAAGGAGGTGCACCTGCACTAGGAATAGGTGAGGGTACAGTGTCATCTACATTGAGGTTTATATGGGATTTTAGAGAGACACACATCTTTTCTGAAAAAGTCAGTGGATATTTCAGCAGGACTATGCCAGGCCTCAGTCTGCACAACAGTGTGGCTACACAGGCACAGAGTGTGCTTAGCTAATGTGCCTGCAGTCCAGAGCTGTCTCCTGTGGAAAATACACGGAGCATCATGAAGAGGAGAATCAGACAATGGTGACCACGGACTGTTGAGCAGCTTAAGAATGTTGTACCTGCAAAACTGCAACAACAATCCAAAGTTTCCAAATGATAAAAAAGTGTGATTACATTAAAAGTGAGAACTTTCTATTTGAGGGTGTTGCAACCATCAAACTCATTTCATATTTCATATCACATCTCACATATTTACAAAAATACAGTTCTTAATTCTTTTTCTTTTTATTGCATATTAGAAGATTTCTGCAAATGTTGTCTGCAGTAATAGTGTCCTGTTGGGATTAAATTAGTCAAACTGTACAAATATCCCCCCAAATATGGGATTGCTTTAACATATTTTGCAATCCACACATATACACATGCAGGTGATATTCCACCAGCTTCTATTTTGGAGAGGTACTTCCCACCAAGCGGTACTGCAGACATCTCACTGTTTGTGTACAAAAGTTTTGTGGTGATACTGTTGACAAACTCAAATTGCTCTGCAGAATCAGACAACACTGTGTTCACTCACCATGCCTACAGTAACTAAGCAGACCCAGTACACAGCCCAGGTGTCATTTCAGTGAGGGGAGGAAAAGAAGGAAGAGCAGAAAAGTGAGAAAGGGGGAGCAACAAGCTGCTAATCGCCAGTCGCTGCGAAAAGAGAGCCAGAACCTGAAAACATCACCTCTCTAAGCAAACAACACATCTTCCAGGTTTCGTGTCTGTGTGCGGAGCGCAGTTTGTTGTGCCATCAGCTTCGAGTCAATGTTTAGCTTAGCAACACTGGCATCAGGCGAGAAACCGACAAGATGTGTGGATGAGCGCTGCGGCCACAGCTGTGGTGTGTTATGCTGAAAATATTCTCATGCAGTAATGCATGCACCTTTAAGCCAGAGAATTTTCCACCTATTTAAAGTGACAGGACGAGTGGAAAGAGTGCAGCACAGTCTCTGCGAATCACTCACTCGCTGGGAGTGATGACAGTGCTGAGCTGAGCTCAGTGGCAACAACGGTGCAGTTCAAGGTGACATGCATTTACCTGTGACCTGCAGGCCATTCCACCCTTTTAGTTTCAAGTCTCACCATGTTATGATTCTCTCAATTTGAAGACCTGCAGTTAAATTGATCTTTGTCATCTGCAGCTGGAAATATGTCTGGTTGATTATTGATAGAGTAACAGATAGTGAACTCTTGCTTATATGTGTGCTTGTAGCAGCTTTGAAACGACAAGTGTTTTGAAAATGCAGAAAGTCAATGGTGAGATTCTTCCAAATCTGATCAGTGGTAAAATACTGCAGGTCATTTAATATATTTAATACCCTCCCCTTGGCATTAAGTTAATTTAACAATGTTTGTGTAGATGCACTTTGTTGCTTAATTCCTTCCATATCCTGAGATTTCTGTATCCACACTGTCCTTTGGTATCACACCTGAACGGACAGATTAAATTCAATACTTATCATTATTTTTTTTTATTTTTTTTGCTTCGCACAGGTCACCAAACTACTGTTATAAAAACCACACGTGACACGCGCAAAATGCAAAGAACACCACTTGTTTTTGAAGTGGTGACAAAAAGAGGAAATCACTGTACCTGAAGTATTCAGTGTTCAGTTGCTCACAGAGCAAAGCTCACCGTGAACGGGCTCCCTCAGAGATAAAGCTTGTTCCTATGACTATGCAAAGCTTGTGTTAAAAGCACACTTCTGTAGAGTATTGTTATTGCCCCATACTGTCCACAGATCCATGTCTGTGAACCTGTGCCAGCTGGTGACCTCCAGTAACCAGGTTTCCATCAGAAAACTGGGCACACAGATGGCAAAGTCAGGACGTCATCATGAACAACACAGAACAGCATGAATACAGCAACTATCTGCACCTAATGAGCAGAAAATCTTCCTAGAATTGTGCACAAGCCCTTTCAGACAAGCCGAGGTGAACAAGCAGGGTGTATTTCGGTGGCTGGAATGTGAATAACATTCCCGCTGCTCAAGACTCGTACTTGTCCAAAACATTATTTGGCTGAGCCCCATGGGAATATACTCTCCTGCCTGTGTTATAACAACACAACAGTTGTCATCCTGATTTGCCGTCCTTGGACGTCTAATACGACTTCTCAGTGCACATTACTGTGCTAAATTCTAAATAAGATATTGTACATTTCTGTAAAATCACGTGGATTTATCAAACACAATTATTTTGAAGGGTACAGATTAACTAAATATGGTTTAATGTAAAAAAGTGATATATAATGCATAAAAAAGTAATTGTGCTTTGCCATATTCATTATTGCAGTCTGTGGCAGAAAAATGTATTATGCACATAAGGACTTATACACACCAGTTTTAATTTGAAATATGTTCATATTTTTTATTTGAAATATGTTATGATAATATGTGTAACTACTGAATGCATAAACACACTTACCACACATGCATGGGCATGTGAACACAAATGCACACCACCATTACTAGAACAATCTCCTTCACAACAACACAGGAATTAAGGAGACTGCAGCTAATATCACCACTGTTTCTAATTGTGCTGGACAAAGATATACATTGTTTGGCTTAGTTAAAAACCCTGTGAGTGAGGCTTCCTTTTTAATATCTGCATCATCATGAGAGGAACAAGTGACAGGAAAATATCTCGGTCAGAACACTGTGTATCTCAAAGACAAAATAAATGAGACAGCCTTCAGAGACAGACTAATCAAACTACAAATTGCATCATGGGTACAGTATAATGAGTGCACTGACTGAAAAGAAAGCAGTCATTAAGCTGCTGGACTCAATGCTGAGTACTTCCTACTGAGTTAGCTGCACACTGATATAGTGAACTGAGACAGAGCCTAACTTTAACAATGGAGGAAATGCGAGGGAAAAGATTTTGTCATCAGGGTCAAACAGGCACAAACAGCCAAGCGTGATTAGAAATGTGTTGTTTCTAAAGAGAAAAGGAATGACACAGTGCTAAAGGGAGGGAAATATCTGAAAAAGATCAGCAAAACTGAAGTCTAAATAGAAAGGGAGGCTTGAGAAACGATAAGCCCAGAGCTACTCCTACATCACTTTTGAAGCACTTTTGCACTCACAATGAAATGATCAAAGCGGTGTTAACCTATCTGACAAAAAGCAGAAGAAATATGACCCTCAGGATAACGTGAAGAAAAGCTTGTACCTTTGGCTTAAAGGACTGAAAAACAGATTTTGAAATGTCCCCCTGTGGTTTTTCTAAAATATTTATGCAGTCACTTATGGTGTCTTGCTGGAAACTGTAAATATGAAGGTGTGCATGTTTTTCGTATGCTTCAAAGATTAAAAAGAATAATCTGTGGTCCATGCAATAGCTTAAGACGTGCATGTTCCTTGCCGGTCCATTAACAAAGCATGGCCAAGGTTTCAGAAGTTCAGATTTGACTAACACAAGAAAGAAACGAAAAGTCATAGTTTATCCCTTTGAAGAAACCCGTGCAAGTGTCTGGCACAGACAAGCAAATAATGAATTTTCTTGGGAGAGAAATCAAAGTGAACTCAGAGGTCTGCTAACGCTGACGCATTTCATACCCGCCAGAATGTCCATTGTGTATCTGCTGCTTTTTGCATTTACTCTCAAAAGCTGAAATATGTCCCCTTTTCCAGATGTTCCCCCTGTGTTCCTCCTCCTTGACTCGTCTCTGATGAACTGGAGTCGTTGGACCCTGCTACCGAAGGAAGAGAAGGGAAAGGCAGCTGCCACTGCGTTTCCAGCCCCTATCTTGCTTAAAAAAAAAAACTGCATGCAGGTGTAGGCTGAGGACAGTTGTCACCCCCTACAGACAAGACAACATAAAGAGACAAAAACTATGATTTATTCATCCCTGAATGGTTTCCCTTGTTTTCAACCACTTCCTATCCCTGGAACCAGTCCTCCTGATCTGAAAGTTTAGGCCACAGTGGACGGCAGATTTGGACTAGTTTTCATGTGGTTTGCTATATGTTTCTCATTTTATAATCACTAAAATTAGGCTTTTCTGCACCTCCTACACCTATAGCATTACTGTTGAAGGATGCTGATAATCATGTTGATTTGGTGCTGTTACTATATACTAATAAAGTCATATTCAGTTTGATAATGATGTTACAGATGCTGGACACTCACTATCAGTGTTGTTTGCCTTTTGATCTGTGTGACTGGTGCTGTCTTTGGATGCTTGCCTCCTCCACAAAGTGGCCACCTTTCTCATGGCTTGAAAAAAATTTGGGAAAGCACACTTGAGGTAATGTGAGCCAATAACACACTCCTACGACTGTATTCACACACACACACACACACACACACATACACACACACAGGCACACACACACATCAAAACCCCAGTTAAAGAAAACAGGCTTACTGCACAATCAGGCTGAAAGCCCTTTTCATGTGAGAGTAGCAGAATCAATAAGCGAGGCTTTCTGTGAGAGTCAACAAGTTCAGACATGGGCCAAAGACTCAATCACTGTAAGAGCTGTTTTCACAAATGGATTCTTATTGATGGTGTTTCACAGAGCTGCAGGGTGAGTGGTGGAAGGTCAGCTCAGTGTCTCAAAAAGCACAGATTACAGCATTTATTCAGAAGTAATTAAGCTTTAGGGGGAGTTTAGAGGAACCCTCCTGGCACACTGAGTTGTGTGTTGCTCCATGACTTAGCTTGAAAACCTAGTTTCAGCAGAGCAAAACCATTGGGGTGCTGGAGGGTTCTGATTCAGATTGTTAGGAATGTTGGAGGGGGAGAGTAAAAGTTGTGTGTACAATAAAGCAATGTCATTTGAGTTTTCATCTCTTCTTTCTCTTCTTCCACTGTTTACATGTTTATATGTTTCACAACTAATTGCTATTTCGGTAACTTTGGAAAGGTGCATGCAAAATGAAAAGCAAACACGCACCCTTGTTTAATATCCTTAAAAAAACAATTCAGCTTCAATGTATCACTAAGATAGTGTGTGAACGTATGCAGAATGTACCACGAGAGGTAGAGGGTTCAAGGTCTAAAGCACAAAATTAATTTAAGGCTGTCTGGAGAAAGTGTCTGATCTGTATTTCTCTTTGTCCAAACAATATTGGCAAGTGCAGCATCTCCAACATCACTAACACACTAACATCGCGTGAGAAGCATCCAGCAAAACTCACTGCACATCAGCAAAATCCCTGTGACGCTGGGGGTAAGAACCTCAGAAAACCAAAATCAAAATGACAATGAAACCTTATTCTTTAAGGTTTTGAGCTTCACATTGTTTGGTTTACAGTCTATTCTGAGTGGATGTGGTGCAACATGAACCCTCTGTGGCCATCCAAGTATCTATAGATCAGTGGGGTGGGTTACAGCCAGACTAAACTGTAAACAAGTCCCATCCAGAGAGCACGGCTGGTCCAACACCGCACATCCCAAACCATCTGATTCATCCTCTTCAAAAGGCTGAGAGCAAACTCCTCAACAGCTGCATGATGAATCCCCAATAAATCCACCTCGACCATAAGCTTTCAGTCTCGCTAAGGAAGCAAGGATGCAGGTGGCTGGAGTGGAGTTTTCCAGACAACCAAAACAACAAGAAAGACTCTCCCCCATCCCCTCCTCACTTCGCTCCCTTCTTCACTCCTTCTGATCTCAATGGCTGATCTGCAGGAAAGGAGAAAGCACTCGGAAGCAACTGCCTTTTGTTCATGGGTACGTTTTGTTTATAGGACAACAGAGTGTTGCCATTAAGGCTTTAGTCAGAACTGTTTTCTGGAGTCAGCCTTTGAGTGACACCCTTCTTCCCCTGTTGGGTTCCCACTGAAGGAGCAACAGGAGGAGGAAGAAAGGAGCGGGGGGAAGTGTGGGAATGTCTCTGCATCGTCGCCACGGCGGGCAGCTCCTAAACATGGCTTTAAATTAGGGGAAAAGAAAACACAGGCTAAAAAAAGACAGTCGCCTAACTGTACTCCTGCCTGCTAATTTGTCACCACTTGAAAAACAAAGGAAAAAATAGCAACAGTTTTAAATCACACTGCTTTAAAGTAAGTATATGCCAGCCAGTGTGTATGGTAGAATACTTGAAAAAAAAGGAGATTCAATGCTGGTGCAGTTACACATACATCTAAACCATTGTGGGTGGAATCTATAGAGCTCTGGCTGCGTTCATATTAGAGGGAAGCAGAAATGCTGGTGTCTGGTTCTGGCTGCCTGGCTGGCTGGCTAGGATCGGACCAGTGACAGCTGGGGCTTGAAAGCCTTAAATCCAAAGCCAGGGCTCACTGCCACTTGCTACATAGCTGCGCTGAGCTATGTCCATCCCCTCGTGTCCAAGCCCTCACTCTGAAAGATCACCCTCCTGAACAAAACATTAAGCGCCTGCCAAATAATTCCCTCTTTAAAGTCGAAATCCAAGAGCGGAAGGGGTGCTGGAGAGAACACAAGGTGGCATGATAGTTTATCTGCACGCTGCCGTGTCTGAGAGGGGTCACAGAGAGGCGAGTTTCTCAGAGAGTTTAACTGGGAGGAACGCACGAAGCACTCAAAGCCATGTCTGTGAGTTAACGTGTGTGTGATTTTACCTTCTCGAGCAGCGACAGACAGGGGGGTACCCTGTGCTCCAGTTTGACGATGGTAATGAAGTCGCTCTCCTGTCGTTCATCCTCGCTTGTGTTGCACAGAGACAAAGGGTGATACTGCGAATAAAAAAAAGGCACAGAGAAAATAAGGTTATCATCTCACACTGTGAACAGGAAAGAACATAACTGTACATGTTGGTGTTTTACAATGACACTGATAAAGCATTATGAAAAATTACACATGGATCCTAAAGAGCAAAATCTCACATACATAACAAAAACCAAGATGAGACGACCTTTATAAAAACTGTTTAGACTGAGACTCTAAAGCTGGTTTTCACACCATTAGAGAACAACAGTAAGACTTGATAAAAGCTTTTATGTGTTAAATGAAGGCGTCTCTTTCCTGAACGATACCCAGAGAAAGAAGAGAAAGAAAATGGCAACCAACAAAATCAATTACATGCATGGTGATGTTCACTCCCACTCAAAGCCTTGAGGACTGAAAGAATGAAAGATACATTTTGTAGGAACACTTGATCCCCTCTGAACGAAAGGAAATTCACGGCTGCTCAAAGCCTGCATTTAAGGGCTCAACGGATAGCGGCGGCGTTTGCAAGTCACAGACGCGCTGTCATGGGTACAAGGGGTTGCACAGCAGTTGAGGAGGGAGCAAACCACTGCTAAAACACACCTGGGCATTGGTAATTTGCTCACGACATCTATGGGAGCACCCACCAATACATAGCTTGTTACAACTCACAGACCCTGCAGCACCCAGTCTCCATGTTCACCCACACCCCAGCGCAGCAGTCCCACCCTGCCTAGCCCTGCCCTTTAAAACCCTCTCCCAGCATGGTTCGGCCCCGGTGGGCTTCTTCATGTGGCTGTGGGCTGAGGTCATGGGGCTCCCCCTCATCTCACCCAGCGGAAATCCCTAAATTAAAAAGACCCAAGGGTGACATCAACAGCTGGCACCCCGGTCCAGGGGAATTGACGTAATGTGCTGCAAAGGGCTGTTGCATGTCTGTCAGAGGAAGAGAGACGAGAGGAGAGAGCAGATTTTGGGGACTGGGGTGGGGCAGGCAGATAAAAGAAAATGAGAGGGACAGGAGAGAAGCACAGTGTACGCGGCTGATTGATTCACTTCCCTGAGTATGAGCACAAGTAAACATACTATGCTACATGCATAGACACCATATGATTAATAAGCTAAAGACCCAGGTTGGATTCATGGAGGCGTTTGGAAAGACTATGGAGTACCCCAATTAAAATACAAATACAAACTATGACTGGTAGTTAGAAGTAGCTAGAAGTGGTACTATGAATACAAAGTTGACAAAACCAACAAGATCAAGAAGATCTGGAAAAAGGCAGGTGTACATGAGCTCATCTGGTGGCGATGTGGAGATGCCGTTGCTACAGAGCACTGATGACAGGGTCATATGCACTCAGGGATTTAAACATATCCAAAATGCCTCACTCTAGCTAAAGGTGAAAGGGAAATCGAAAACTGGTGGAGGATTCTGCCCTGAAAAATGTTTTTAGACCTGAATGACAGCCTCTGTTCAGGAAGGCAGTAAGACAGCTTGAACCCCTGGCCTGGCCTGCATGCTGCGCTGCCAGTTGCCTCCACCAGTCTGCATTTACTAGGCCCAAATTAGAGGCCTACAGTTGAACTTGGCCCTGAACAAAGGAAAAGAAAGAAAATAAAAAGAAATCCTTTAATGACACGATCTCACCGATGCCATGACCTCTGCTCTTTTCTATTCTGCTATAAGCTTGTGGGAAATGCTGAGAAAGAGCTGCGTTCAGTTGTGAAGAACGGGATTTTTCTGTGCAGTTGCAATGCTTATTGAGTCTTTAGGCTGTGTTTGGATCTTGCTGTCATATTAAACATGTTGACGCATGGGGCTGTGCAATCATACCTAATAAAACAGATAATAATCCCAAAGCTGAGCCAACCAGGCTCAGAAGGAGCGGCCGCCTTTTAGTTTCCTCTGGCTCTCTGAGGCTCTGAGGGCAACTGCCATTATCTTCTATTTTTGATATGCCCAAACTACTGAGAACACACTCCCTGTGCCACCATTGGTGCCATCTACCACTGGAATAAAAATGGCAACCAGGACAGACTGAAACGTCTTCTTTGGTTTTTGTATGGCCCTGAGAAAAAGGGGCCTGGGAAACCAAATCACTGAGTCTCCATTTCACAGGGACTAGAAACCACAGGGCACGCAAACAGTTCCCCACAGACTGTTAACAATGCTCACTCCTCCATCCCTCCTCCTCATCCCCATCTGTCTAGATCTGTTGCAAAACTGACGGGGACATGTCCCTCGGTTCCTTTGTAGCCACGATTAAAGGCATTCCTCTCCAGCTCAATCAAAGACTATCCTAAAAATATTCAGAGGCAAGAATCTAACAGCCTCAAAAACAAATACATGAGAGGAGAGAAAAAGGGGAAAATAAATAGTAGCTGTGGTGAGAAGTCAATAATATTTTTTTTCCCTTTGCTTAGTCCTGCAGATCTCCTTTTTTCATCTGCCAATAATCAGCAAGAGAGTTTTCTAGTTCATCTGCTGCCAGCAGGGAACCAGGCCCAGGCCGTTATGTCAGTCTGTGTTAAGGGGGGAAGCAAAAAAAGAGCTTGTACCTCTCATCAAGCTCCATCACTCAATTACCAGCTGCTTGGGTCACAGGGCTCCTGAAGGACTACTGGCTGAAATGCTATGTACAACAGTATCAAAATGAAGCAGGTTGGTTTAGTAGGGCATGAAAGAAATATATCAGTATGTGATTATTCCATCACACAGTATAAATCAAGATTGAGGGTGAGGAGGGCAAAAGGCTGCTTTAATGGAGCCCCGAGGCCTGGAAAGCCTGCCAGGTTAGTGCATATGAGGGAAGAATTCAATCAACCCTGCCACACACACACGCACGCACGCGCACACACACACACAGACACACACACACACACACACACTTAGACTCATGTACAGAAGTGGGTAAAAAATCTGGAAACCAGTCAGCTACAGCATTCAGTCATCAGAATGTAACAAATAATAATAAATAAGCAATCTAAAATAAATTTCTTGATGCTCTCTCAGACAGACAATCAAAAAGTGACTGAGGTTCGCACACACACAACTTTATGTGTATTTGAGATGAGGGAGCCTGAGGTGACATGACAGATTGAAACAATGACCCTTTGCTTCCTTTCCTACCACCTTGGAAAAACATCAGGTAGCAGGTCTGCCTAGATAACATTAGAATGTGACACTGCAACAAGTGTCCCTGTGGTCCTGCCGGGGAGTGTGTAAATCAGCGCCGGGTAGAGGAGTGCGTCTAAATCTCAGTGGTTACTTCAGGGGGGTGGGGGGATGCTAAAATCCAAGGCGCTGAGTCGTTTCTCAAATGTCATATCTGTGCTCGGACCAATAAGCAAGTTGGCTTCTACGCACACGCTGTGGTCCAGCTCTCAGTGCCATAGATGACACAGATACGCACTCCTCATACCGCACTCCCCGGTTGAAAAAGACTTGTGTCTCATGACCCTACACTGAGTGGATTTACATGAAAGGCTGATACGAGAGTGACACCGGATGGAACGCCAGGGGAGCGGAGGAGCGGGTCTCTCTCTGTCGGAGCATCTGGAAAAGTGGGCTCTGAGGCCCTCGCCTCTTCTCGCTTTGCAAATGCAAACGAACAGGAGGCATTAACTGCTCTGGTCCTGTCAAAACAAAAGGCGTGTCATCTTTCCCCCCGTGCTTTATTGACAGTGTCAGCCCCATATCCAGTAACGTTACCACAGAGAATGACTTGGAGAAATGTGATCCCATAATGAGGCCCAAATAATTACCACCAGCCCCAAATTTGCCCGGGCGCTTTCTTTAAGTAGGAGTCCGCCCCCCCCCCCCAGCTCCAGGCCCGTCAGACTGTCTCTCTGTTCTATAAAAGGGATTAGACGGAGAAGAAAGAACCTGGAGAGGAAAGAGGAGTTGGTTTTAAATAAAAGGAAGATGAAGAGCGAGCTCGTACCAGCAGAATGTCAGTGCCAATCTTTGGCACTTTTCTTTGCCTTTCTCACTGTTTCTAGAAAAACACACAGCAAAATAGTCTAACTGCGGTACAGTCACACCTGTGCTTTGATTGATGCAGCAGATTTTCAGTCAGGCATGGTGACAGTGGACAATACTGGATTTTAAAGATGCTGCCCTTTCCACTCTTCCCGCACAGGCTCTGTGGTCTTACGAATACAAACGCACATACTCGCACATACACACACCACCAACAACTAGGGCCACTCCATCAGCCTCAGGCCAGCGCTACACTATACATTTCAAAGCTCTGAGTTGAACATAAACACAGCACTTCCCTGTCATAACAAATCAGTGGCTTGGTAACCCAGCAGTTTGTTAGTATTGCAGTGATCCTTCTTCCTTGTGCACATGGGGGGCCACATCCACACGTCCTCCAGGCTTCCTCAGGCCCGTCCCTGGCCTGCAGGACCACTCTCAAAGTCTCTCAGGTTCCACAACATCGGTCAGAGAGAAAACCCACATTTTTTCTACGTTGTCAGTCACTTACGGTTAGGGAACTAAAGTTCGACTATGTGGAAAGAGATTAGTTAGGGGAATGAGGAAGATTGTTCACAGGAGAGAATTCCAAATTATCAAGAACAAGAGATACACAAAGAAGTTGTGCAGTTGTACTAATGTACTGTACATTTTTTAAATCAGTAATTAAACTTTGCTTGGTATATTTTTGGGGATATGTTTTATTAAACTGCCACTACCATTTGAGTTTTGTAAACTTTAAATAAGATTTACACTAATAATTCATGCTCAATTAACTGTCATGTTTGAGTTAGCATGAGCCAAAGGATGTCCACCCCTCTACTGTGTACTATAAAGATAATTAGTTTATGCCTGATTGTTAAGCAACATAACTTAATTATTCATATATTGTAATTTAGTGACATGGCATTATATAAGTAATATACTGTATTTCACAGCAGGAAAAAGGTGATTATTTCTGCTGCATTTCATAATAATCTTTTTCCCTGTTTTGAATAAGCACATTTTCCCGCAGTGAGAATATTAGCAGGAATAATGTTTTAGGAGAGAAGCAGTCTGCATCAGAACAGCAAAGCCTGTGACCATACTGTGTATCACCACACAGTACTGTGTACTGTGACAAAAAGCACGACTAAGAAACTACAGTCAGGTTAGCACCTCTGTGACGCTGTAATTAGGAACAGTGGTGCTTTGAGCTAAATGGTACCATCATCACACTAACATATGTATGTGACAATGCAGGTGTTTAGTAGGTTATTTATTTACCAGTGTCAACATTCGTCTATGTAACTTTGCTAATTAACACTTAGGGAACAGTTAGGGAAGGTTAAAGTATGGGATTGACCAGATGATGGAGCTAGAGGAAAAGTCAGGGGATCACCAAAGTCATTAAGATTTATTACCTGGGACCATGGATGTTTTTACAAAACTTCATAACAATCATTCAAGATTCAATTCAAGATTCAAATAGTTGCTGTGATATTTCAGCTCATACCAAAGTCGTGAGACAACCGACCGACAAAACCGATCATGCCGATAGCGTGGCTTCAAACATGAAATATGTAAACTGATGCTGTAACTGTTCAGGAGGAATCATTTCATCTTTAGCAACTGGTGCAGGAGCTTCAGTGAAGATAAGGGTCTGACTTTAGAATAGATCCTATTCCAAAATAAAATTACTGCATAAAACTGTAAGGGACACCAGAGGAGAGTTTCAGTGTGGTACTCTTTAATGAGAGACAGGTGTTTTTTTTACACACTTGCACATAAAAAGTAAAAAAAAAAAAAAACAGTAGGCTGGGGTGCTCTTAACATCACTCTTTTATATGGGAATGCTATCCCAGCAACCACCACCCCCACCCACTCCGAACCCAGCAACATGTCTCTTTTGTAGCAATATGCTTTTCTTAAAGAGAGGTCGAACTTTATTATGACATACGAGAGGGAGCCATTTTTCTCTTTTAACCTCTTCCGCGTGCTGCCCCAGCTTTTGTCTCAACCGCTCTTCCAGTCAAGCTCATAAAGCTGAAAAACCATAAACGCAGCTCATGGGCTGAACATGAAAGCCGCTGTGGAGTGACGCATACATGCACTGAGCTTTTCTTTGTTCATAAAGAAGACGGGAAAAGCCTGAAACCCCTGAAGTGGAATTTTAACAATGTAACTGCATCGAAAATCAATTAAAGGGCAACTTTACAGATTTTCAACTAGCTTTTTATGGTTCTAGTTTGGGGAGAAGATGTGTATGAGTAGTATTAAAACTCCTTCTGTCTTCCTTTTATTCATCTGAACTGAAAAACTCCTCTGAATTACATCCTCTGGAGGCATAAAGCATAGAGATATTTTAATATCTGGAAGGCATATTATCATTCATATACATGTACTCCTCAGACTAGAACCAAACAGCAAGTTGCTCTTTAACAAATAATGAAAAAGAGCGTAACTGGCTGTACGTACAAGATTTTTTACCAATTTATCATCGTATTTTGATATATCTTCTTTAATTATTGCAGGCAGAGCATTGTGGGCCCCTTTTTACAGACTTCAGTCAACAACATGTAGTCATCTAGGTTGAATATAATCTCTATAAGTTATTTTAAAATGTAAGATACTATTTTTTTAATTGATTCACTCTGGAATGAAACTCTGTGCAATAGATCATACTGTACTCGTCTCATTTACGAGTTGGTAGCAGGCGTGGTTCACCTGTTGGCTGCTGAGCACAATTCAAAGGGATAAGTTATTGATAAATGCAGAAGAAACGTAAAGCTTTACACCATAAATCGTTTTTACATTCTGAGGCACCCCCACCCTCCCATTTGCACAGAACAAATGACAGACAAAAATGACTTAAGCCACTGACTTCCTCTTTTCCCACTGATTCTTTTAACATCTGTCCCCGAGTATGTACTCTCGTTGTATCCTGTAAGTTGCCCGTTCTGTCGTAAATCTTGTTTTCCTGGAAAGAGGACATCTGCCATAAAACAAATCAGATGACTCAACCGGTGCCTAGAAAAGAACTTCTTGGGAAGATCTCCCCAATGTCTCACATAAATATTTAAAATATTTGGCAGAACAGAGAAAGCTGAGGTTCCAAACTAGATGAAAGGACTCTTTCAGATTAGTATACTTGCTGCGCAGTTGTCAGTACCTACTATACTGTCATGGAAGATCTCTAATTTATTCTGGCAGAGGAACCCATGGAGAGGAAAAAACAGACAAAAACAGTGACATATTTCTCCACAGATGTCACCGCCTGCCACCATCCCTCCACTCCACCCCACAGGGAATCCCATAATCACCTGTGGCCGATGTCGGAGAAATGCAGTCATAAAAGCCGAGAGCAAGTAAACACTGCAGCTAAATTAAGGGCCTTTCCATGTTATTTTTAATCTATGTAACCATATTGCCCAGGCACATACACATGCAGTATCCTTGGCAACCCTAACAGTAAATAGTCCCAAAAACAGCAGCAGAGAACTTGTCTGATGTGGCCGCGGACTGCTTGCAACACACCTTGTAATTGGCAGCATAATTGTTTTCTTTTTTGCTGCTATATTTCACTTTGGCTCTGAGGCAGACGTTGAAGCCGTGTGATTTATGGTCAGGCGATGCGCTGAGAGCTTTTCAAGACAAACCAGCGCACATGTTTCTGTCCGACACCGGTGAGACGCGGCCTGACATTTGTGCATCTGGATATCCACCTGAGTCTGTCGGCATGCCTGGGGGTGGGGGTGAGAGCAAAAAGACTGGAGAGTCTGGATCCCCTGCCCTATTGTAAGGCTACGGTGGATGTGACCCCTTCCTTTCACCTCCTTCTCTTCCCTCCTTTTCTCTGAAGGTGCCCTGCTCGTGGGTTCTGCACGTTCCAGTCCCCAGCTGGGTCTTGTCTAGTGCTGCTGGCCAAATGGAGTTTACAGTTGTCTGTACAGAAGCATGTATGTACTATATGGGTAGGTGTGGAGGGAGGGGGTGGGGGGGGGGGGGTGGGGGTGGGGGGGCATTGGCGGGCACAAAGCCAGGAGCTCCTTGTGGAATGCCATGCAAAAATGAGACAGAGGAATGCAGACTCCACTGAGCAGTGTAAACAGGCTGGGCTGAGAGAATGCTGTCATGCAGCTTTGAAGTCACTTCATTCCCGATTACACACACACACACACACGCAAACATATACAGAAGCTCACACCTGCTCTCCCTGTGCAAGCACGCCACTTCAAGGCTTCCGGCCCTGCTGACGATAGTGAACTTTGTGAGGCGAGTGCATCTATGTCCCCAAAATCCCTCCCCCTCTACCTCCCTCCCTCCCTTTGCTGCCTCCCTCCACTCATAGTCCCAATTCAATATGGCCTTTCAACATCTTTGTTGAGTGTGCGGCTGTGATATCAGGCTAAGAATGTCTCCAGCATAGACAGTAGACACGTAGGCACCGGAGCCTGTACCTCAGCGTCTGAGCCAGCCAGCTGAGGAATCCACTCAAGTGGGCAGGTAAACACTGCTGCCCTTTGGAACACCACTCTCTTTTACTATCAGTGTGTGTGTGTGTGTGTGTGTGTGTGTGTGAGAGAGAGAGAGAGAAAGAGAGAGTGAGAGTCAGACAGAGTCAGACTGTGAAAGTGTTCAAGCTTTATCTCTCTGTGATAGAAAACTAAATTAAGTTAAGCTTTACATAGCAGTAGAAAACAAATAATTTAATGCGAGAAATATTTACTATTAATGCTGTTTGTTAAATGCCACTAATGCTGTCTACAAAAAACTTTTTCTTTTTTTCTAACTGATATTAATATAACTTTGAATTATGTTTTTCCTTCTTTTGATCTGCGCCCAGACGTTATACTTTATACGTACTCTCTCTTCTTTCTTGTCTTCTCTGACCTGTCATTTGCATTTGCTATAAAGATGATTCTAGCTAAACAGGCTGGGCTGACCTGACCAATGAACCCTGTTTATCTAACAGTCACAAGCTGACATGCTGCCAAAACTTTCTTTTGAATTTACTGTATGTTCCCCACTTATCAGACTATAAACTGTAATTAAACTGAATGAGATCTTAAAGACTGTTATTATTGGTGGATGGAACTGAAACAAGTACCAAACCAAAAGTTCTGCACCAGGACGTTTAGCATAGTGTAAGTACATGTACAGTTAATTCTTTACTCTCAATAGGATATGAGGATCCTCCAGATGTCACACAGTAAATACAGTACGTCACAAGCAGTGTTTATCTTCAGTGATGGGAATCTTAAATACCCAACAACTGCTTGCTCCAACAACAGCACACAGGCAACACGCTCATAAAAGTCCCTATACACAGAAAACACACACTAACAAAGTAAGGTTGAGCTGCTTCTGTCGGCCGTTGGCGGGCTTTTTCGTTTTCACAGAGCTGTGCCACCCCAGCAGGAAGAGTTTGAGTGTCATCATCAGCACACAGTCCCGAGTCCGGTGAATGAACCCTGCAGCATTCACCTACTGTAGTTCTGTCTGGGCGCCAGTGGAAAAGAAACTATTCAGATAATGCAACGTCCAAAACACCACCCAAACGGCTCTGAGAACATAATGGCTTTTCACAAATGACATTTATTTAGACATCATTCCTCATTAAAATATATTTGGTGCATAATTACAGAAAGGGAAGCAAATGTTAGGTGCACTGAGCCAGCGTAGACAACAAAACAGAAGGCATCCTTCTACCACAGCAGCAGCATTATGGTGCTCTGCTTCTTACTTTAAAGACTTCCAGCAGTCTTCCGCTCTCCCTCTGTATTCTGCGGGATGAAAGGTAGGGGAGCCCGGAACAGAGCGCGGCCTGTCATCACCGCTGCACTGTCATATCATAGGGAAGCTTTTAAATTGGTATTTGTGCTGGCTTGTGCCAGCAGGGCAGGCATGCTGGTAGTTGCTAGACCACTCTCCTCGCAGGGACAGTCTGTCTGTGATTTAGGGGACAGCTGATACCACAAGCAGGCACCGCTCCACGTCAAGCCGAGGTGCAGCAGCAGGTCATCTACCTCAGCCGTGCCTTGTACTCTCCTCCTAACCTGGGCCTGCAGACAAAACATTGCTGTTTTTCTGCAGGTTCTTGGCAGCAATAGAGAAGGCCTTTCAATTCAATCACAGGCAAACCCAGACTGTACTGGAGTGCTGCAAGCATTTTTAATTTTTACTATCATTGGCTGGGATTCATCGTAAACAGAAGTCATCTGTGTTGTCTTCTGTTGAAAAGGGAAGGTATGTCGCTGACAGAAAGTTTGCCTTCCTTACTTTGTAACTGTCTTTTCGCCTCTGGCAAATTGCTAAGCCAGTGTCAGGTCCAGCAAGCTCCTGTAGTCATTTCCTGCAGAAATACTTATTCCAATCTCAGACTTTCATGGGGTCTCTCTTCACTCTTTTCTTCTGGGCTCCATCAAAACACTCCGCCTTCTGTCCCTGCCTTGTCTTCAGGAGGAGACTGATCACTGACAATCTTTTGTTTTCTAATGTGGTAACTAACACACTGCCTCTGGACATGAGCCCAGGGCATGGCTGACAGAAAGAGAGAGCAAACCTCAGTGACCTTTCACTACAACCTCACAGGTCCTACTGTACCAGCTCGCTCTGTATACCAGCGGGCTGGCAACAGGAGGGCTGGTGTCACATGGAGACTTTATTCATACTGCAGGGATACTGCACAAGGCTCATTGGCACAAGACAGGAGGAAGTTTTGTAGTTGTGCATTATAAAGTTTTTCATAATACCAAAATTTTTCATGTTCTAATTTCCAAAATTAGGACAATTTGCCAGGTTCATGCTGCAAAAATGAAAAAGAAAAGGCATCACTTTCAAATCGACTATCCATAAACTATTTTATTCATTTGACTTTTCATGCAAAAGTTCCTTCAAAAATGACATGTTCATGGATTTAGACTACAAGTCAGACAAAACAAAACAAATGAAGGCTTCATCTTGACTTATAAGAAAAACGATAAATTTATTAGTTGAGAACAAAATTGGCAGAGTAATGAGAATGATGACGAATAGTTGCAGCCCCACACTGCAGAATTAACCTAAAAAACAGGTTAGACAGCTTCTTTAGTTCACTTCTGCATAATGGTGGGTTACATTACAGCCGTGACCTTTAGTGTGGATCAGACTTTACATGCATTCCACAGCTCCCGCGATAGAATAAAAACACCTTCTGTGTTGTTGCTGTGTGTCTCAGAGCATTATTTTACTATCTAGCATCAAATGCCAAATACATTTGGTTAAACAGGTAAAGTTTCAAAAATTTCTCTTCATGTTATTTTTTTCCAATTTACTAGGTTCTCACCAACATGCCTACAGTGAAATCAAATTGTAGAAATTATTATTTAAATTCCTATCATGAATATATGGAGGTTGTGCTACAAAATTCCAGTCAAATCAATATATTTTGAGGCATGCTTAACTACCTCTTTTCAGTTAAAATGATTTGAAAGTTGTATGCTGGTTCATTGTTGAAAAAAGAATAATCTCATGAATCATTTTGTCTGGTGTTTTTTTTTTCAGGTCAAAAATTCATGAATGGCATTCGTCCTTGTCATACAAAGGAATTCAAATTTCCAGTGTGGCATTCTGCGGTTAGTGCCTGAGGGCCAAGTCTGGGGTCTGCAACACAAACAGGGTGACAGAGACAGATCAACTCATCTTTACAATGAAGACCCTATTGGCCCCGAAACCTGATCTAGCATCCCTCCAAAGTCACTCAGCGGTCTCACATTAGGCCTTTACACTTCCTCTGCTGGGTCTCCTTCCTCTGGCCGACAGGGTGTGAGGACCATGGGTATCTGTGAGTTTCAGTGTGTGTTTGCATGTGTGTGTGGAGACTTGAGAATCCTGTCTCATCTGCCACCTGAACCACATTCACCTGCTGAACCACCAACAAAATAAATAGGAAAAACTCCTGCATCATGTTTTTCTAACTTCTGTCCGACTGAATTTGTTGTTCAAGAGTGGGGAGGTAAACAACAATGTGGCAGTAACTTTTCACCACCTCTTCCTGCAGCTGTGGGCTGGGTCTGGTGGGGGCTGGTTAGTGGCATTTACTGCAATGTGAGGGGAGGGACTCCCCTGCAAAGTGGAACCAGAATTTCCTGATCCATTTTGTGTTGGAACCTTTGTAGACAAGCCAATACATCTGCTCGGTCGAGTGAACACACACCTGCACCCAGCTGAAAGGAGGAGGAGTAGAGAGAGAGAGAGAGAAAAAAAAGCAACTGAACTCGAATGTAGACCGCAGTAAATAACCGCATAAAATTAAACTCCTGGCAGGGAAATGATAAAGGCTGTGGGGAAAGCACAGCGTTCCCCCAGATAGGTCCATTCAAGCCGCACTGCTGTGTGGGTGGGCTGCAAATCAGAACCAGCTTTTACAGGCCTGTCCCTTAGAGGAATCAGTGCTGTGTGGTGAAGACCAGCTGCCATTCTGCCAAACTCCATCACAGTCCGGCTCTCTCTTGGTAAACCACATCACAGCCAAACCATCAGTGACCCTGACCTTTTAGACCACTCATCACCCCCCACCCCAGCCGATTTTCACACCCATCCCATTCCCATTCACACCTGCTAATCATCGTGGGATAATGGTAAAATAGCGGGCAGTGTGTCAACATTAAACGCTTTGACTAAACTGTCCAAAACAACTTCTTGTGGGTGTTAAGCTAATGTTCAACATCTGTCTGTGTGTTGAAAGGTAGCAATAAAAGAAAGGAAAACACACTTATTCAGATCATATTCCTCATGGAATCCATGGTGCTGTTATAATTGGGAATGTTCAAGGAAAAGTGCTTCAAAATAAGACAATATTGACAATAAAACATAAAAACAAACCTTTTAAATGAAGACTTTCTGGTACTGCCAATCTCACTGAGAATCAACCATAAATTGTGACATTTAACATAGATCTGCTTTCTTCAGTTTGCTAAAGTTTGGGTTTATTTGACTGCACGTCAGCAACTAAATACAATTTTCATCACTGATGAGCTTTTATTTTCTGGATTAATCCTTTAAAAGATGCCAATTTTTTTTTGATTTTCAGATTTATTTCAGTTTTCAAGAGATCAAGGTGATGCATTGAAACCTCCTGTCTGCTTTGACAGCCCAGAACACAGAGATTCAGTTTATGACATAAAACCAAAAAAGGGAACCAAATCCTCATGCACAAGAAGTGTAAGTGAGCTTTTGATTTTAAAAAATCTTAACTTATTTTTATATAATTATAAAAAAACCTCTAAGGAGGTGTCATTGTACTCATTTTATCACATACTGTATTCAAAAACACTGAAAAGCAGCCTACTTTTCAGTCTAAAAGTCCCCTAATGTGACAAAAGACATTGACAATTTGAACATATTAAGCCTGCTCTACCCTTGATTTAGCTTAATTGATTTAATCTGCCTCCATGAAGATGTGACTCACGGTATTCAACAGTAATTGCAGAGGAATTAATTCTGTCAAATGCTCATAAAGCATTAGGTAAGCTGTAGGTGTGTCTCTCTATGTATTTCAGCCTACAGTCAACTATTAAATCAATACCAGCAGATGTGTGTGTGACTCAAGCAGATTTTGAGTCATCCTGACAATCTGCCAGCCTATTATCACTGTAAGCCTGCTGTGAGTCATCCCATCGCACAGACTGTTGAACTGCTCCGGCTTCGGCAGTATTACTATGAACTTAAGTGGTTATCTCTACTCCCGCTGTGATTCTTGGCACACAAACACGCTTTAGACACGCTTTCCACCGAGATGCCAGCTGAACACGTCACTCACGTTAACAAAACAGTGGAATATCATTAGTCCTACCATCCTACTCCTAATGCCCTATTACATTCATAAACAATACCAAACATATATTCTATTATAAGGTATTTCTTTCATGTTAACTGACTTGGACCTGGAAACCACTTTTGTAATTCTTTTTAATTCTGTCTTAATCAACAAAGACCATTTTAGAAAATAAACATAGACATTAAAGACAAGTGGGATAAAAAGAAATTAAATTTTTTGGGGGGCAAAGACCAGATCTCTAACAGAGGCTCTCATGTTGTATTACTCAGTGCTGCTGAGCCCTGGGGTGTCTTCCATGTGATGGCTGTTTTACTGGGAGTTGTTAACTCCTCAAAGTGGGACATTCAAAAATAACTAGGCCCTCATTTATCACCCTTTCATTTTAGACTAATTATTTATTAAGACATTATTATTTAATTGGAATTTGTTTTTAATCGCTTGGAGAGAACGTCAACCCGACCATCTCGACCTCCCACACAGGAAAATATGTATCACTTCCTCTGAAGGTACACCACTAAAACCCCAGCTGCTCAAACTAAATACTGTCGCTCATAGTTTAGCTGGATATTAAAAACCATAGTTGCAAACAGTTGCCAGCTACAACAAAGCAGCTTTCAAAACTCCTTTTAAATTAAAAAATAATGATATATGAGTGGGTTGTCACAATCTGAAAGAATTTTTTAGCAAATGTGCTTATGGGCATTTTTGTCTGTTTACATGCTTCTATGCACTGGAGCTGGAGCCAGCTGATTAGCTTAGCTTAGCATAAAGACAGGAAGCAGGGGCAAACAGCTAGCCTGGCTATGCTGGAAGGTAACGAAATCTACCTACCAGGAGTAGGATGAAAGACTATCAAGTAGTCAACAGATGACTAGATCCCAGCAAAGATGTGTGTCTGGTTGGTTTACTTTAGAGATTCCTCTGATATAAATGAACACATATTCGCAGACATTAGAGTATCTGAGGGTGGTGAGGTGATGTTGGCAGTGTGTTAGGTTGAGTGAGTGTTTGTCTCATTATGTGGACCCCACAGGCCAGACAGTTCTAGTATATGAGACGGGGCTGTCGCCTCAGGAGAGATGGATGTGCTGGGAGATCAGTGCAAGGGGTGTGAAGGGAAGGCGGGAAGGGAAGGAGGGAGAGGAGGCATGGGTGTGTCTCAACATGCAGCCCCTCTGGGTAGACGGCAACAACATCCAAAGCACTTCCTCCCTTGTTCTCCCTCCAACAGAGCACGTTGTTAAGGTAGAGACAGACTGAGAATCTCAGACAATCATCACAAAGGAGCGCCATATCAGAGGCCCAGAGGAAAATATGTCGGCATGATTGTTGTTTATCAGGCCCCACCTACTTGGTCAGTGAGTTGTTGATGCATCATTTTACAACACTTTCCAGCTTTATCGCAGGTGCAAATTAGGTCATTTCCTTTAAAGCAGCAACTTTGACTCGGGGCATGACTGCTTGATCAGTGGCAAACATCAAGAAGAACAAATCAAATCCAATGCCAAGTTGTGGTTAATTTGGTTCAAAAAGAGCAAAACATAACACAATCTCACTGGATTCAGTGAAATGAACTACAAATGTTGAGGGGATTATAAAAAACAAGTGCCATGTGAAACCCATATTCTCTGAGGAGGAAGTGGAGCCAGTCCAGGGTGTTTTCCATCTTGCATGTGGCACTAATATCAAAGAGATAACAATTCCAGCTGCGTCGCTGCCACTGCTACACATAAAATCATCTGGAGGAGTCATCCCCCACCAGTGGCTGCAGCCTCCCAATCTACATTCATACTTCTTTGTGCACAAATGAAACAACAACATTTTTTTAGTATCAACTCTTTAAATCAGAAACACAAAGCAGCACCTTTCATTTAGTTTCTTGCTGCCCTCGCAGCTGGGGCGTGGCACATGGAGGAGGGAAAAGAGGAAACAGTTGTACACTGCGTTGTATCTCTATTCTTAATAAAGGCTGTCGCACCCTTCAGAAGCTTAATTAGAGGCTGAAGTGGTTGCACGCGATGGATCTGGCTCTAGGCATAGACCTGCGACAGCTGAGCTCCTAGGTGTGGACCTGCTCAGAAGCGTGCCGTCTGGTTGGCCCTCCAGGCCAATCAGGGAGAACACCGGGGTAGGAGTAGGCAGGTAGATCAGTTGTGAATCAAAAACATGCCTGTCAAGGCTAGAGACCCCTAAGGAGAACAAGACTGATGGCAGAAGCATCCTGTGTTTTCCTCACGCATCCTTGGTTCAGTGAGCGGTGCAGCTTGAAGGAATGGGTTGACATTCTGGGAAATGCAACTATTTGCTTTGTTGTCAAGAGTTAGTTGAGAAATCAATACCACTCTTGTGTCTGCACGCTGGCAGTAACTAGCTAGCTTAGCATAAAACAGGGTGAAACAGCTAAGCTGGCTGCCTAACAGCACCTGTAAAGCTCCCTTAGTTTAATACATACATACAGAACAAACAGGAGTTATGAAGCGGACTAATACTTGAAACAATCTATTTTTAAGAGGCAGTTAATCTAACTGATCATGTCATAACAGGTCATTTCAGAGTTGACCTTCTTATCAGACATAAACACTACAGGAAATCATTTGTAATCAACGGGGTCAGAAATAGTGCATCATTCTACTGCATGGAAGAACTGTGTCACAGTCTTTCTAGCACAAAACAGAACTGTATTTTTATTTAATCTGGATGAAGATGTAAGAGTTTTTTATTTTTGTGCAAAGCCCAACTACAACAACACTTAGAAAACAAGAACACTTTGAATAGAATAGCACATCTGAAAGTTAACTACTGTATATATGACTTTTTATCACATGTGATGCAGAACGAGTTGGCCACATGTAAACATGGACTCCAGCTGGTCTACAGAGAGAGGGCACCAGAGATCTCTCACACACTGATGGAGTCGGTGCAGCCAAACCCTGTGTAGTGCACAGATGGATTTTGGCCAATAAATCCTTCTGGGTTGTCTCTCACTGCACTGCTGATTGAATTCATGTTAACAGAGACAAACTTTGCTCTGTGGAGTGAAACACACTGTAGAGTGAGTGTTACAGTACACACACTATGTTAAAGTAGTGAATGGATGTTTTTGTGTCTTCTGACTTGCATGCAGATACCTTGCATAAGAGACCATATAAATTTGATACAGCACATAAAAGAGCATCTGAAATTGCTATGTAAGAAAAACAATGTGGACAGAAATATAGCACTGAAGTTACCCCTGAGTCACAAAAGCTTTACTTACACTTTTTCAGAGTTATCACAAGTCCAGTGATGTTTTGCTTTAAGTGCGGCTGATTTTTAAAAATTACGTTTGAACTTTAAAGGAGAATTCCACTGATTTTACACATACTATTTCATGTGTACAAAAAGTTATAGAAGAGAGCTGACCAGATACTCTGCTCCTCATCACTGACAGGCTAGAGGCTTGAGGGTACATTAGATTCAGCTTACATAAAATACCTAAATCTCTCACCCACCTGTGCATAATGTAGGAACCAGGAATAAAAGAAATTACTGCATCAGTTTTGATCTTATTTTTTGTTCATAATGAATCTGAAAAATGTTACAGGAGTTTTGTTGATGCATGGAGATAAAGAGAGGCTCCAACTCCTGATTGAACCCTCCAGCTACACCTGACACTTCTCTCGCTTCTGATATTAGACAAATCCTGCAGGGTAATATACAATATGCCACAGAAAATATGATTCTGTAATAACTCTATTTCCTCAGTACAGCTTTAATTGCCTTGACTAATTACATAGGACATAAGGCATAGAAAGTAAAAAGGTAATACCTAACCATTAAGGACTGTATTATTCCAGGTATTTTTATGAAGTGCAAACATATGTTAAAGATTTATACCACATTGGAGAACAAAGCATATTTACTGATTATCACTGTGCAACAAAGGCCAGTTGTCCTTTATGTCCATTTTATTTCTCTGCCTCCTAACTTTAACATCCTCACTCAGTTCCTTCTCTTTCAAACTGTCTCTCAGTGAAGAGACAAACATCAGTGGCCTTGGAGCAGGACCTTCCTATGAAGGACTTTATTATGAGCAACTGTGGAAAAATAAAAGCATGCCAACAACAGACAGGGGAAAAAAGAAAAAAAAGGGGACTGATAAGCGAGGTAGATTGGCGATAAGAGACAAAGACTGTACATGCAGAAACGCGCCAAGACCAGGGAGATGAGGGCCCATGATAAAACACACACAGAGGCGAAGGTGGCGAAACACAAGCTTCTTAAACAGACACACAGAAGAGAAAAAGGTACTGAGGGCGAGAGAGAGAGAGAGAGAGACAGATTGAGGTGAAGATGGAATTGTGTCTGTCTGTGTGTGTGTGTGTGTGTGTGTATGTGCGTGCTTCACAGTTGCACCTGTGAGTAATCTCGGGTTCGTCAGTGTGCTTCGACAGGCACCTCTGAAGGCTTCGCTTCCTCTAAATGGGCGAGAAGAATATGTAATCTGTGCTCTTTCATCCTAATCCTTTATTTCTACCCTTTTATTTCTACACTTACAGCAGCCCGCTCTGCTGCTGATAACGGTTGGAAAACTGCACAAATACGATATGCTGTACACACAAAAGACAGGTTACAGGGTCAAATCTCCTTTCTGCTACCGAACCACTGAGTGACTGAGTGTGACAACAATCTGAAGACTTTATGATGCCAATCTGTACATATAGAATATAATAATCACTTATTGCTGCTGAACACAAAACAGCAAAACATGAATGCAGATGAATGCCTACGACTTAACAATTACTTCTCCAGGTGTTAAAAACAACTCACTCCACACTCTGCTATGGAATCTCTCCAGCTTTTGGAATTTCAAGACTCTCGCAACACACATGTTCACACACTCTGGAGTGTGTACAGCGAGATCCTCCTCGGTCCACCTCCTACTCCCCATGTGGGCCATTTATTTTAGAGGACGGCCAAACAAGCGAACACTGTTACACAACATTTTAGTAACAAGAGGCCTAATGATTTTGTCCTTCAAGCCTGACCAGATATGCAGTTATACATTAGAGCTGTGTTTAGTCAGTTATTGTGAAAATATGACTGTATTAGATTCTATTCCAGACTAATGTAACTCAAGAGGGGTGGAGGTTGATGCTCAGAGACCTCAATTGAGCTCTGTGGATGACTTCACACGTTACATAAAATCTGATTTGGCTAAAGTGTAATATGGGAGTTCAGAGACATCGCTTACATCTGGCTAATCCTTAAATTGTACCTCAGAAAGATGAGGACTATGGGGCCCTCAGCTGATGTCAGAGATGATTTATGTAGAAAGTTCCAAAAATACAAGGAAAGCCCATTGGCTAAACAAAGTAATCTGTCAGGGGCACGAAATCTTAAAGAGATTGTAATGTTTTGACTGTTAGCAACATCAGCTGGGCCATTATAATGACTGAGAGGACAGTGGAGCCCACAGGTTAAAGTGGAGTTTACACTGCAGTTTGATGCTGTCACATACTCCAGCATGAAACTGTACCAGCAGGTTATATGGGCCGTGGAAACAAGCAAAACATCAGAGATGTCAGAGCCACTGACATCAACTGAATTGCCCAAAAAAAAAGAAGAAAATTCAACAAAGGGTTACTTTCACTTCTAGTCCAATCTTTCATCTACTGTAGCCCCTTGTCTTTCTCCACCAGCATTTGGTTTCCATGGATTCCCATCTAAGTAGATTAGGAAAGCACTTTTGTTTTCCTGGAGACATGGCAAGCTGTCTACTGTCCATCAGTCCACATCAAGTACATCCAATGTGTTGGCCTCCATCTCCTCCTCCTTCTGTTAGAAACTGAGGCCAAAGACGGGCGCCATGCCAAATGCACCAGATAGTTTCATCCACAGCTGCAAGCAGGCGGCCAATCCAAGTAACAATGAAGCCCACTCATTAAAGCTAGCCCAGCTCTGATAAAGAGACGCAGGGAGAGAGTGGGAGCAAGGAAAGACATATCAAAACTCAAATGCAGCCACTCCAGACATGAAGACAATACTAAACAAAGTTCACTCAGGGAGGAGTTCAACAATGAAACAGTTTCTGCGAGAAGGAAAGACAGTAACTCAGCCTTTGATGGACATGACTTGAGAACTGATACAAGCTTATATCAGATACACAAGATATCTGGTTTTGTATCCTCGGGCTATGTGCCGAAATTAAACCAATCTCTCCACTCAAAAACACCACCTCTACTATCTGCACCAGCAGTGTGGGATCAGTCTACAAAATACCATTTAGTTGCCATGCAAGATTAAGGTAAAGCAAATGTATATGATAAAAAAGAGCTGACAGCTATCTTGTGTTATCTTACCTATACTATCCCGTGCAGGTACATGAGCATTTGAACTACTTTTAAACAATAACACAACCTGGCAACAATGGGTGTAATCATCTTATGAGGGAGTCAAAATTGATAGCATTAAACTGAAAAATCAACTTTGGCTGATACGTGTGTGGCTTTCTAAGCATTTGGCCACGTCACAAGCACAGCTAAAAACAATCAAAACAAAATACTTCAATGTATGACTGTTAGGATTTGTCTCAGTGTGATTGTGGTTGAAACTGTCAACGGCTGAATATGAGAGTTAACATCAACTGTAATTATGTTCTACAAACGCTCTTTTTCCCGCAGACATTCCTCCAAACTGTGTTTGATTATCCACAGCTTCAAAACAGTCTCTTCTCTTACGGTAACACATGAGTTGGCCACATGAGCCTTCATTTATTCCAAGGGATCCCACCAGCAGCCTGTGTTTTCTCGAGGAGACTCGAACATTAAAGACTGCTATGTTCTATTTCTGTCCTATGGTTAAGTTTTACAGAATTGTGCTCCGACAACCACTGGCCTTCGAGAACTGCGTGTATGTGTGTGAAAGAGAAAGTGCAGGGCACCAGTGGCATGCTGGGCGTGCAGTTAGCATGTAGCACATAGGTTTTCTCACCACATCCTTTCGTTTGCAGTGGGGACATAGCTTGGTGCTGTGCCCACGAAATCTGACGCCTGCTGGTAATGGCATTTCATGCTTTCACACGAGCCTGAGCTGTCTGTGTGTGTGCGTGCATGTGTGTATTTGTGTGTGTTGGTGTGTGTGTGTGTGGGGGGGGCATCTAACGGAGGCCTGGGCAGGCCGGCAGAGGGCGGGGAACAGCTGCCCTTTCATTGACAGCTTTGAGTGCTGGCAGTTAAGATTTCACCCCAAAGAGTGGAGCAGCGGTGGTGGTGAGGGGCGGGGCGGGGTGGCGCTGACATTGTTCCAATACGAGCCAAGTGTGTTGGAAAAAACATAAATATATGCGAAGGGACAGAGTAGCTTGGAAGAGCGTTGGGGTTTCGTTCTGTCAAGAAGGGACACAAATGATGCTGCCTCCTCAGAGAACAGAGGTAGATGGGAGGAATAATGCTACTACCACAATGACTGTGCACGCTATTTCTGGAGGAAAGCAAAGGCTAATCATTATTTGTAAGCAATGCTAACTGTGCCAAAGCTACAAATCATAGAACCAAGGCTCTAATCTGTAATGTTATGCCAACATAAAATTGCCCAACCCATAATATAGGCCTGTGTTGCTGGACTATAGTCATGAATAAGACTAGCTATTATCACATCTGGACGAAGCACAAACTGTTATGCATGTCCAATGTACAATTCAGAAAGAAGTTATCATAAATGAAAAAGATGTTTATCAAACTAGACATATAGTGGGTATTCAGATTTGCTGCCTTTCGTCCTCACACTTCCATATGCACCACAGTCCTTGTCATTGACTGGACTTGCAGATAAACATGTATCACCTCTGCTTTTCACCTGCAAGCATAGTGTGCAGGAGGTTCATACTATTGTCATGTTCACATCATGTTGCTGACATTTTTAACAGGTTGCACAGTGGAAGTCTTCAATTAAAATTTTCCCTTAAAACAATATACTTAATGTTGTCATTCAAAATAATTCACACTGCAAAACTCTAACATCAGTGGGGGTAACCATCCTGTAACAATCCATCCAAAACACCCAAGTCAGTATAATGTCAAGTGTTCTTTTTCTTTCCTCTTGTGATATTTTTTACGGAATAAAGCATTACTTGAGGAAATATAACTGAAGCCAAATCTTTTGGCATCAAGCATCTTTATGCCACTCAACAAGAAATCGCAGTGTTTCTTCTACAGCCTCTAAACACACGTGCACAGCGACCGTTCACTCCATTCATGTGCCACACATTGTTGGATTCGGTATCAAGTGGAGTACATATTTTGACACCCCATGGAATGATTCCATCTTGTTATTTTTAGCAGCGAGCATAGCTCATCCATCATCCAGTAGGATGGTGCTGTGTATCCCTGTCCATAGCTCCCATGGTGTCCTGAGACCCAGCAACCTGCCAACCTTACAGAACTAGGACACGCAGCGAAGACATCAACATGCTAACTGTTTGGCTCCAAAACCTTTACCTTATCTTTTACCCCCCACCCCCATCCTGTGTGCACCGGCCAGTTGGTTCCCACACTCCCTTTCTTTAGCATGCATCACTGCACCCCAACCTTACCCCCACAAAGGGCCAATGAGCAGTGACCTCACCAGGCCCTATGCTCATGCACAACTTCACATGCATGTTCTGTCACAAACACCTATGTTTCAACACACATGCACGTCGTTGTGAACGCACATCAACGCTGTCATCTCACTATCCCACATTGCACTGACATATATTCTCCAACCAGCACTTACTTACTTTGGTTCATCCATACAGAGTTTCATCAACCAAACTGATCTTTTGATTAGAATATTTTCAAATGTAACCTTGTTCAGCTTCACTCAACTTCTGTTGCATGCTATGTCATTATTACTTGTACCTTTACATGAACGCTAATCTCTGTTACGTATTATGCAGGTTTTAATCATGTTCAGGATACAATATATCCCTGTATGATTCAACATTATCCAGGCTAACATTCATCAGCGTAGGAGTGAATTTGATACTCCACATTATGGACAGTCTCTGCCATTTTTGTTGCTGCCACTTCGCTGTTGAATGTAATTATTTTCCTCCACCCAGCAACACTGGCTCACATAAGCCTAAACACCACTTCAATGGTTTCTAGTTCAATGTTGAATTCACTTTAAAAACCTCTTAGTTTTTAAGGTGCTACATGGTTCAGCTTCCAAGTGTATTTCACATCTGCTTGTCAAATACAACCCTATCAGATCTCTCGGGTCCGCAGAGAATGGCTTTCTTGTGGTCCCTAGAATAAGACAGGGAGCTGGTAAAGGTGCATTAGGTTTCTGCAAACCCCCCCTCTGGAATGCTCTGCCTGATGAGCTGAGATCTATAAAAATGTATCTGTTTAAAGTGAAGCTTAAAACCTTCCTGTTTCCAAGTGATAGTTTATGTGCTAATGTTCTGAGAATGTGTAGCTGCTGTGTTTTTACTGCAATACTGGTTTTGATGTTTATAACTGTATAGTTTACAGCTGGAAGCACAAGATATATACAGTTCATAAGAGTGGGTGTATGTTGGATATGCATGTATAATGTATAGTATGTAAAGCACTAGCAACAAATGTTTGTGTATGTGAACACACATTGATGCATTAAAACTAAACCTGAAATAATTTACTGTCACTTGAGTGTGAAGTTCGGTTCTGTATTTTTCCTTCCAAGTAAGAAGGAAAAAGAAAGTGTGGGTGCAGAGGCCAGAAACTTTGCACCTAGGTGTGATTGATTTGGTATAATGCTACACTCAGGGTGAATAGTTAGATGTTTGCATGTTCACTGAAACGAAAAGAAAAACATCGTTCCTCTGTCAATTTGCCGTTCTTGTCTGCAGGAGAGTGCTCTGTGCTCCTATCAAGTTGAGAGAAGTTGGCAGTGTTGACTTTCATTTTTTTAGCCTTTCTAAAAATGCAAGAACGTAAGAACAGTATCTGCATTAGCATATTAGCTGCAAACATTAGCAAGTTCAGCTAACTAGCTTAATAAGCTAGCATTATTTCCAAAGGCTGATCATAGGCGAAACACACCAGTTATTCTCCATTCTAATTATTGTGTAAAAGCACAGGTTTTGATCATTTAAGCATTTTTTTGTGTGTTTTTTTCACTCAATGTGTGTGTGAGGCATTCGGGGATCATACAGAGTGTTGGTCGGTTGCATTGCGGAAGCTCTCAGGGCTGAATGGTCTTTATGAAGCAGCTTAAAACAAATATCTTTAACCCTTAGATATGTCCAGGTCAGTTTAGTGAAAACTTAAAAACAACTGTCATGTGTACTTCTTTCTGCTCACATTCAGGCACACCACTTTTCTTCTGGCTGCTTCACTGGGGTTCCAGTCCCCCCTCCTGGCTTCTTAAGCTTCTTGGCAGAATAAAAGGCTTCTCTGATCAAAGGACCCAGAGTTTCCAACTGAAAACCCCGCTGCTATCAAAACAGTTTGTTTATTCTGCATTGCCATGACAATATCAGATAAGATCTAAAAATATAAGGGGCGAAAGATGAGAGTAGATGATGACAGAGTAAAGCGTGCAGGTTACAATGACTGGATCTGTATAGTGGAGGAAACAGGGCAAGATAAAATGGGGAAATGCCTGTTTCCATTGCAGTTGAATACAAACAGTGGCAACAACAACAACACAGGCCTGGGGTCAGCCACACAGTTAACTTTGCTATGGATTAAAGCCTCCACGTGTGGATTATCCTTCTGTGAACTGAAGCTTCTGTATAACTCAGATTTATTACAGAATCCCATACATAAATACCACCTAAATAAGCCGTGGATTTTTAAAACTAATCCATCTTTTTTAAAGTAGGCATACTTTGGCTGACTATTTCCACTGCTGGAAAGACAAACCCTGATTGTGGTTTTAAAATAGCAGACCAATATAAAGAACCTTTCATGTATTTACATTAGATAAGTCATATGAATAACAGTAAAACATAGAACAATGCAAAGTTTCCAAGCCATTTCTCAAGAACAGTTAACAAAGAGCTGTGATTCTCGCAATAATGTAAATTAATGCAACTGATTTTGTATCTGCAGCACAGATTCACTTTGCTTCAGAGAACCACTGCTGACATCACGCTTCTTACCAGTATTCACTTTTTCTCACAGCATTCAATGCATTTGCATGCAAATGAATGCTCCTGTTATATGACAAGCAAAACAGACTCATACACACACATATAGGTGCAAGCTATAGTATAAAAGTAGATCACTGCTGGTGAATGCTAAGGAGGGTATTGCATACCCATGCAACTAGGGGAACATAACTCACTCACAGCTAGGGCTGCCTCCCATGTCTCTAATGCCTCCCATTCAAACCACAGCCGTGCAATACTATACCTGCTAACAAGGCAGCCTGACATTCTGCCTCCACTATTTACTTTCCACTGTATTTATGATCTCTTGTCTATTCTGGAGCCAACCCTTCTTGTATTCCCTTTTGATTTTCCGGCACATTTCCTTCCATTAAAGTGGTGTCGCTTTACTGTGTCAATGATTGCCGGGCCCTGTGTCTGAACTTTGAACCTACGAGGCAAAGGCACTCTCTCTCTCGCACACCGTCGAGAGGTGAGGCTTAGAAAGTGGGATCTGGGTTGGGGGTTAACTCATTTATGATTCGCACCATAAAGCTTCCTGAAAGGTTTGTTGAGCTGAATAAGCAAAGATATGTTAACCTTTCACCTTTCCGTGCTCCAGCAGTGTAGAGTCAGGAAACGGCTACAGGAGTGTGTTTTTCTGTTTTTTGAAATTGTGTTTGTTTGACACAGTGTATGTGAAAAGGCATTGAAACATGTATTTCTCCTGCTACAGAGCAGGTGTTTGTGCAAGCTGTCCCAAGAGAGACACCCTGGCTACAGTGTTGTGAGATCGCTCCCACCTGTGAAGATCAAATATGAGACATTTATTATACAGGGGGGACTTATCTAGCACTCCCTATCTGATGGGCTATGTAATGGAGAGGCCATGGACAGATCCACTTTCACTACCCTGAAAGGCAGGAGAGGTGACCCAAAAGGAAATCATTATGCGAGAAAACAAAGGCGTTGTAGGCGTGGAGGAGAAACCCTCTGAAGGGTGCTGCCTTCTCTCCTCCCTGCTCGCCATGTATACTCGAAGCACTGGGTCGCTGCAGGGCATATTATGCCTATGCATGTGTTTGTGTGTGTGTAGTGTAAGTGTGTGGGTGGTGTGCTTTAGATCTCGCTAGTCACCAATTTTCAAGTTGTGCGTAATTAGACTGTTTAAAGCAATAACTCTGCGTTCAGGAGGTGATGAGTAACAGTATATTTTACACATAATTATGTACTGGCAACTGCAGACATTTAAACTGCGGAGGTGTAATTTAACCATATTGTGGCCCGTGCACCACTCTGCAGAATGTATTGTAAAATGTGTAGCAATACCCAGCTGTAAAGTGCTGTCACGGTTTCTTCTCTGGGCACCAACCAGACACCTGGCCAGCATCTGGCCTTCTCAAAGTCAAAGCAGGCTCTCCACTTAGCAGCCCTCTAGCAAAGGTCTCATTAAAGCCATGCAACCATTGCCAGGGTGCTGTATGCAAAAAGTTATGTAACAAACTACAAATATTTCTGCAACATGGCCAGGCTCAAATCAAACAGGATTACTGCCCATAGGACACACAGCTTAAAACAGGTAATTTAATTGTAGTCAACACCTGTAAAATGTGTACTTGTTATGTAACTTTCACACAAAGAGGAGCTATGACACAGCACATAACGTGTTTATACACATTCACATACTGTACATATTGGAGTCAAATAAAGAGTTCAGCCATGCTAGTGGTGTGGCTCTGTAGATGTTGATTTGTCAGTCCACAGAATTGGTTCGGACTGAAATGGCTCCAAAATTTCTGGTTGAAAAAAGCATAAAACATACTGTATGAATTGCCGTGAAACTTGCATCAGACATTCCTGCCCCCCTCAGGATAAGTTATAAAACATCACACTTCTCCCAGAAGTTCAGAGAGTTTCCCGCATATTGATAGCGGCTCCCTGACGCCAGTGAATCATATAGTAGAGGCTACAATATACCGGAAATCAAATATTTCCTCTCTTTGTGACGTAAGCGGAGCTACCATTTGCCTTTGTGCGTAGGCTTTACTTTAAGAAAGTAACACAACATCATAGCGTGAGCAAGAGGTGTTCACAGATCATACAGAGTGTAGGTCACCTGTATTTCTAGGTCAGCCACTTTGTGACCCCTGAAGTTTTCTAGCTTTGTTGTCAGTAGAAGTTGACTTTGTCCAACTGGTTTATGACTTAACACGTTCATACATGCATTCCCCTTACCTTCAGCTGTAGGTTTAGTGCTGATTAGCAGAAACTGACATGCTAACAAGTTAAACTGAGATGGTAAACAATAAATGATTAAATGTGCAAAATATCAGCATTGTTAATGTGGGCATGTTAGCGTGCTTGTGTTATCAACCAAGACCGAAATTTAGTCCCCAACACCCGCCCCCACCCAACATGCTGCTAGCCTGTTACGGACATCCAACCTCTCACGTGGTGGAGTCTCCCGCATATTAATACTCCCTGATACCCCCAGATTTAATACAATATTCCAGAAATCTGATATTTCTTTTCTCTTCTGTCACTTGCGTTTGTGTGCAGGCTTCTTGCTAGGACAGTAAATTGGGCACGGCCTAGCCTCAGCGGCCTATCAGCTGCTGCTGAGGTGTGCTGTGTTTAGGGACAGTACAGAGTGTTGGTCATCTGTGTTGTGAGGTGTTCAGGGACAGTATAGTTCAAGTCATCTGTGTTTTGAAAGGCCCTAACCCCCAAAAAACTAAAGTACAGTAGCTTACAGAGTCAACAGCATGGCTTTACACTCTAGACAATGGCACATGATCTAACGTGTAGCTAAAATAACCTAAAGGATAAAACACAGGTACTGTTACTGTGTGCCCCATCATTTTCCCCCTGACATTAAAAGCCAGGATAACAGGGCGGCGAGTAAACTCCTCTGAGTTAATTAAAAGCTGCAGAGATAAGGCTCGGATGAGAGACTACTGTCTCTACTCAGGTCTGTCAAGGTAAAAAAAAAAGGACTTCCTGCTGGGAGGAGGAAGTGAGTTTGGGATTATCTCTTCACTTTAACAGGCTCCACTGGATGGCCTGAGGATATCTGACATCACACTTTCAGATACTGTCTGTGCCACACACACACTTAAAAGACTTCTGTGTTTACACATCTATTATAAAGAATCAGATTCCAAGTTTAATACACACACAACTATCCACACTTCAAAGTATGATATGTTTACATGCCATCACGACAGACAGACAGATTTCACCTAACATGGGTGAGCACCTGGTATGATGAGGCTGCCACCTGATCAAATAAGAAACATAATACACTGTAATAGACACACACACACACACACACACACACAAACATTCATTGTACTCACCCAGCTGCTCTCACCTCCAGGTAAGTAGATGAGTTTTTAAATCCTACTAATATACAGTATTCAATACTACTTCAATTCACAAACACAGTACAATATGACAGCCACATACAGGCATAACAAACACATGACATTATGAACTCTCAATCTGGCTGACCACAACATGATGTTTGGTTCACACGCGTCCAACATAATTTAACATTTGCCGTTAATCAAATGTGACATGATATGGTACAAAAACCGAAGGCACAACATTTATTTTATGAAATTAGAAATACTGTACTAAATGTCAGAAACTTTATATGAAGCATGCATGGTAAATTACATAATTGGGAAATAAAGCCTTATTTGTAGAATTCAGCATATCCCAAAATATCCCACTCAGTATCAAACACACGTGCTCAGTCCACAAAATGAGATTACTATGCAATGTATTCTAATTCTATTATTATGTAGTTATGAACAATGAAATTGACTATCTCAGTTTATGTTGAAATAACAACTTAACGCATACCTCCTTACTGTAAAAAAAATGATTGGGACATTCTGGTCCTCTTAATGTTACAATTACATATTTACCTCTACATAAAACTTTTCTTATGATCATGACCTACATATCTCTATCTATCTCGTAAAAGCAAATTCAGCATCAAACTGGTTTGATGAAGATGAAGATTTTCTCCAAACTGACTTTCTCACTATTTTGTCATCTGACTTTAAAGTTAATAACTGATTGATGTAAAATCTGATTAGCCAATCAGCAGGGCTTGCGCCTGCCTGTGTCTCCTTCATGGGTAGACACTGTGAAAATCAACTGGCCAATCGGACTGGACCTTGTCAAACCATGAATAATGTGACATTAAGATAATAAGATAATAAAGTCATGATCATCTTAAGGTATTATGTGATAACTTGACATAGCAATATAATAGTCATCTCAGAATAATGGGATACAATTAGCTAAATATGCACAGAATTTTGTAATTTGTTATCAGGTATATTGAAATAATAAAGTTGCGATAGCACTTTGATAGTGATAGCAGGTTCAAGATTTTAGTTTTGGTTTTAGAAGGTGGCACAGCTCTTCTGTTTCCATTTCTGATCGCAGACAGTACCTTTATGATAGGATGTGAGATAACTGGAAAAACAACTATATCAACTCTCACTGTCGTATAGCAGGGACTTTAGCAATGTTATTAGCAATATAGCAGCATTGCTTAAGTAAAAGTGCCAAGTAGCATTTAAATGTAGCTGGTGACAGTTCCAGTGGTTCCTAACATGGAGACTAAAGACAAATCTGATGAAACCATAAAACCATGTGAGATGTTTAGAGGGAACATCAACCTACAGTGAAACTGCTAACAAGTCAGCAATACCTTAAGTCTGTAAGGGGCCCCATGCAGCAAATTTGTACTGTATATTAAAATATGGTTATATCTTAGTTTGAAAAGTATTTACTAACTACAGCTATCAGATAACAGTAGTGGAGTAAAAAGTACAATATTTCTCTCTACAATGTAGTGAACAGAAGCAGTGTAAAAGAGAAATACTCAAGGAATAAATAATAACAAGACTTATTAGCAAAAGATCAACTAAGATTAATGCAGCCGTTATAAGTCTATAACAAGTCAAATACACTGTGACACTACATTAGAGTACAAATGAACAGCTACTTAATAAATCCTAATAGTATTTTTATGGGCTGAATTTACACTCGTGCTTTTATTCTTTCTGGGGGGTTTTATACTCCAACTACAGAAAATAAAATGAATGCAAACATAAAAGGGATTACACAAAAAGAAGTCTGAGTGGGTGAGGTACCTGCCAAGTACAGTTTAACCAACATATGCATGTTCAAGCAAGGGGATTATGAGAAAGGGAGCGAATGGGAGGAGGAGGTAGAGAGAGAGTGAGAGAGACGCAGACAAAAAGAGAGCGAGAGGGAGACAAAACAGGAGGGAGTGCTCAGATAGTGCTGCAGTTGTGGGATCAGTCTTGAAGCAGAAACTGTGGCTGTGGCCTTTTTGGAAGGACTCCAAGGCTTGTAGTGCAGGTCTCCTTTGATAATGGGCCACAGTATGTGTAAGAGTGTTGGGCTGCAGCCAAGGTACACAGCCTTTCGGTAATAGTTAACAGAGTAGGCAAACAGTGGAAGTCAGCGGTATGGAGGTAGGTCAGAGAACTGCAGTAGACACACAGCTCGCCCCCCACCCACCCAACGCGGTCCCTCTCTCACTCCCTCTCTCTCAGATAGATCTGGCGCTGCACTGAGGCACTTGGCTCAGCTCCTGGCTCTTCGGTTTGGACTTGAGCTTCATAAACATGCTGTTGACTCATATAGGACAAAATGTTTTGATGGACTTTCTTCATAAAATGCTGTGGGATGTAAACAGTAACTAGAACAGGGTCAACAACTCCATCTAACTGCTCTTAAAAACAGTGACTTTCCAGTGTCACGTGATGTATACACATTGCATATAGATATATGGAAAATAATCATAACATTATGAATTTGTGTTAAAAAAATGTTTGACTACTAACATGCATTCATTGCTACTGAATATACAGTTGTGGAAAACACTATTCTAAGCATGTTCTAAGCAAATGTGCAAAATGGGGAAAAAGCACAAAAGGATTAATTACACACTCTGCAGTTGTAGTACAATGGGGTGAACCTCAAAGCCACGAACACTTCTTCAACTTCATGGACTCTTCAATTACAAAGTTTTAGTTCTCTAAAATGTACTGTAACATTTACTACAACTATTTGCATGTTCTACAGATTTATTTATATACTGTTATGTACATTCACAAAGACTTAATAATCTGGAAAATAAGCTTTTGACCCAATCACACGAGTGGAACATTATGTGTCATCTTAGTGGTTGACCATGTCACATCTCATTTGGCAGAGATTAGAAATGTTATGTTGTTTCTTTTCCTACAATGCTAGCCTGTCTTGGTTTGCTACAGTATGTGTGTGTGTGTGTGTGTGTGTGTGTGTGTGTGTGTACCAAAGGTGTACGTCTTGCTTTCAAGCAGTCTTGCAGGATTTCCAGACAGTCCAAGGACTCGAGAGCAGGAGACATGTCATTACCCAATCCTCTGCCAACCTGCTGCTCTAATCTCAGCGTGAGCAGACCAAACACCAAACCACACACAGCTCTGCTTTAGTCTTTAGAGTTGGCTTTCAGGGTTTCTCTGGTGTAATGCTGTTCTAACCCTAACCCCAAAGCCCAGAACAAAGAGCTACACCATGCCCAACATCGCTCCCTCTGCAGCAATCTGGGGGTTTAAATAGAAAGTTGTGAGGGAAAGAGGGCTGGCAGCTCGAGTCACCAACAGACCCCGTGTATGACGCCATATTGCCCTAAAAGCATGTGTTGTTAGCTGTAAAATACTACTTTTAGCTGTATTGGAGAAGCTCTCACACACAGGAGGTTATCAGGCGAACGGCTCTGATGAGACATTATGGCACTGTTCTCTCAAATGCATTTTGATCTGCCCACCTGATCCCAGGCTGCACACCAAGGGCAGCTGACATTGAAACAGCAAGGACCTGTTTTTTTAACTTGGAGGCTGCAAGAAGCCTAATGTTGGTGTAAATGTAAACACACAGGTTATGTAACACAGATGCAGATGATATTCCAGCAGCTCTATCGCTCTGTCCCTGCAAAGTCCCAGCCTGCAGTCAAGGCCATTTGAAAGGAGTAACGGGGAAAGCTTTCCGAGTGGAAAACCAACACAGCATGCGGGCACGATCACGCCAAGATGATAATGCATGCTTTTGAGTGAGTTCAACAATGAGATCATTTGTGTTTCCGTTGCTGACTGTTGTAAGATGTTAGTGTTGGCTGCAGAGGGTTAAATGGGAGGGCAGTCAGTGACTGTCCAAGCTTCTCTCTCAGAGCACCCTAAACGGCAGTCTGTCAGCATTCCTGCTGGGTGCCAAGGTATTTACTTTGGACAAGAGAGGGAGGCACTGTGAGGGACTGCTTCTAATTAGGAGCAGCCAGTCAAGAGGTCATGGCCAATTGGAGCGGGTCTCCTACATACGCAGTCCTCTCCTGAGTACACAAGGCACAGTCGAGTTTGGGTTTAGTTGTTTTTGGAGGGTGCAACAAGGTCGGTGCATGGTGGTGCCGAATCAATTATTCCACCTGGGGTAAGACTAATAAACGTCAGCAGCTTTGTTATCACATGCTTAAAAGAAGTGTCCAATTATTTGAACTGAACAGGACAGAAAGCAACACTGTGCGACGGAAGTGTTTACTAGCCTCTCAATCATCTCTTATTAAAGACTTGTCCTTCACCCTACACACTTAAGAATTTTCTTTGGAAGTCTTCCCACCTTGAAATATTTCATTAAACAGAGAGATGTTATCCAAATGCTGCTTTATAGAGATCCACCCAACGGACCCAAGGATAATTAGACCTGATACAAAATCCAATTAACCCAAATGGACCATAAAGGAGAGAGAACACTACACCCATTAATAACAGTCACAATGTAAAAGAGGAAAACAATAATAATGTCTTATGAACAAATGTCAAATGATTTCTTTAAATGTAGATCTGTAGAAAAACCTTGCAGCAACAAACAAACATTATGTAGCCAACTGAACGATAAACAAAGAAGCTAAGTGAATTAAACTCTGAACATAAATTGGAATTTAATAGAAAATGTATCCATGTGAATCAGAGTGAGATCCTTTAGGATCAATTTGAGTATTAGACAAGTGAAGACAGACGTGTGGCATTAGAATAACACTTTACCAGAGCCCATCGGACTGAACATACTGTAATTTGGTCTGACTCGGGTCCTGGATCGACCACTCTGCTGTAGTTTAACATTGACACAATGAAACAAAGAGAGGCAGGCTGAGAAGTGTTACTGATGGCAGTTGTCAGGATTACTGTGTGCAGTGTATTTGTGAGAGCATGCATATGTGCATTTAGTGTATTCTCTCAGTCACGTTGGACTTTCTCTCTGCAGGTCTGACTGTACGCATTCAAAAAAAAAAAAAAAAGAAATCTCCATGAATGGGGAGAAGAAAGCTCTCCCTGCAGGTGAAAAGAGACAAACACATCAGTTACACACACTTGTCTGGCAGATATACTAACCCTTTGTCTAATTCAAAAGCATGCACTTTTCATTTGGTCCAACTGAGAGAACAGCCATCTATCATGCTGGCAGGCATGTGACTGGATGTATGATGATCAGTCATGTTCAGAGAGAATAATCATTCCTGCTCACAGTAATCAGCAGGAACTGGCAAGCAGCTACACAGGGCAAAAACTGTTCTCTTTTAAACCAATAAAGAAAGTGAAAAAGCATTTTCCTTTTTAAGTGTTTTTCTCTTTTTTTGCAACAACAGTACAACATTGTCTAAAAAGCATTTTTTTTAGACGTCTTTTGCAGACAATTCGGATGCCACCTCTTCACTGGATGTTTCTTTTAAGCTAGCACCCATGATCTATTTCCAATAAAGTGTTTGCACTAATTAAATTGTGTTAAATTTTATAAATAACTACGCAAGCTAAACAACTAAGAAGGGAAAAAAGATGTAGGCATACATCAGCCAGGGTGTATAACCTTAAAGTAATAATCCATGAAATCAAGCACTTTTGTTTTTAGTGGCGGGGTCCGCCATTCCCTTGATTTCATTCCCATTCATTCCCTTTTTACACAGGAAGAATTTGCAGTATGTCTTCCAGTTTTTAATGTTATTTCACTTTTTACTCTTCACTCTGCCAAATGCTGCAGCTAAATTACTTTTAAGCTGGATAAATAGAGGGAGGCTTTTATTGTGAAGCAGTCACAGGAAACAGTGTGTTTGCCACTGAGGCTGGCACTACATGCTCTTCATAAACAAACAGATACACCTGTTGCTCTCCAGTTTTATTTCTAACCAAGCAGCTGATCAACAAGTGCTTGCCGCCCACAGAACTCTGTAGTATTAAATTGCAGTTTTTGTTACCACCAGTAACTGTGGATGTCATGGATTAACCGGGACTGAAATCTTAAGCATTGTAATTTTAACCCATTTAATGGCCAGTACCTACAATGGTAAACTCATGGAAACAAGGTAATCTAGCTATGTATTACAGTACTGTAAGGCCATACTGATACTGAATTGACAATATTTCAACCTCTCAAACCAGGTGTTTCATTTTTAGCAGTGAAACTGACTCAGACATTGAAATTTGGCATTCGCTTTTCTAATTCAACAGATCAAACTCTGCATGAAGCAGGGCATGTGGGCCATTATTTCAACTAACACTGAAGTCTTTCTGGGAGCAAAAAAAAGGGTCAAAAAAGGGACATGCTGTTTGTTGTTTGGAAGTGACCATGTGACTTTTGGAGACATAAAGCATTTTTTGTCAGCAGTGTTATCTCCCTGGATCTGGGGTTACAATATGGCTTTTGTAGTCATGCAGCACTGAAAGATCTAAGTTACTTTGATCCCACTTAATAGAGTTTGGTAAATGATCTCAGTATGGGAGCTCCGCCTCCCGTGCACACACACAAATAGACACACTCACACAGGCTCACTCACGCTTGTGCACACACATACTTCAAGAATCAGACCGTCACACAGGTGAAAGCTCTTCGCCTTGCGGATCGTTGAGTCGAGCGTTCAAGCAGAAAAGTAAAAAACTGGCTTCTACTCGGCGGACTGCGAATTCTGCTTTTTAACAGTATCGCTCTGCACCTCTGATGCAAATGTATCCCTCATAAACATGCAGTACAAATAGTTGATTGCTTGTCGTACAAGAACCCAACAACTTCTGGCCAATTATAACTTCTGAAATTACATTGCAGGGAGGTGCTACTGCTATATTTGCCAATGCTACAAAGAAAATGTCTGAGTGACTGAAGAAGCCACAGGGAGCCAGAGAGAGGGAGGGAGTTTGTCAGAGAGTATTTATCTGTGGTATGGTGATGACTCTTTTCCTCTAACCTCTTAGCAAACTAAGCGCTTCCTGCCTTTTGTGTATATGTAGCCATTTTTGTCCCCGAAACTAAAGCACATACAATGAATTACAACCATTTTAAAGAGCTGCCGAGAAACAAGAGAGAGCGTTGGTCAGAGGAGAGGTGGCGAGGAAGAATTTAAAAGCTGCGCGGCTCCGAGAAAGAGGAGAAAGGCGAGCCGAGAAACTGCAGCGAAGCGTCTGAGTCTTCGATGTTAGCAGGAGCAGAAAAGGCTGCTCTCACCACTACAGGCGGGGCGGGAGTTATTAGTGACTGACTGCACGATAAAGTCAACACTTACACTGTCCATGAAGACCTTTGGCTGAAATGAACAGAATATGAACTGTGCAAACGAGGTCCCAGGCGATTGCATACAGTTGGAGGTTCGATTCAGCCCCACATCACAAAAAGCACATGTACACACAATACTGAGCATTTTGACGCTATGACACGTCATTTACTAGAATCATTTGTGTCGAAATGTTAACTGCACTCATGTAATTCAAGTGTGAAAAATGTGATTTAAACACATTTTGTCAAAACCAGTGGAGCAAGGACACACATACAAACATTTTTAGCCTGGATCATGTTAAATCTTGCCTATCTCAAAGCCAAGAACTTTAGGTGCACTATCGAGGCCTGCTACTCTTCCTGTGATCGTTGACATGTTAAAGGAAAACCGATCAGATTCTAATATTTCCATAAATGTATTAAAAACACACAGATGGTCAACAAGACTAGAATCTACAATAGTGCTAGCAGTCCTTTGAGCTAAATGCTAACATCAGCCTGCTAACACGCTAGCAACAATACGGCTGACATGCTGATGTTTAGCAGGTATCATACTAACCATGCTCACTGTCTTATTTTAGTGTGCTAACATGCTAACATTAGCTATTATTCCTAAATACATTTTGCTTTACAATCTTGTATCGTAAAGCTAATTAAATAATGGTGATGATTGAAAGCTAAGCTAATTCTAATGACATTTTAGACCAGCTGGAGGCTGGAGCATCACCAAGGATGTTATTCATCATCTGATTACCATAGAAACTAAATTGCCAACATTGCCATCCTGGTCACCCTGGTTCTAGCATACGTAACTAAAAACTGGTTGTTTAATTTTAAAGTATTTAAAACCCCAAAAGAGGAAGCGAGATGGATTGTTTCACTTGTATATGTGATTTTTCCAATATTACACAGTGCATGTTTTGTCAGGTGATTTATGCATTTTGTGACAGTAAAGGTAAAAAAAGATTTCAATTGGAGTCTGTGGTGTCTTGTAAAGCCATGAGGGATGGATACATGCATGCTACAATGAAGAAAAAACTTTATTAATGACAACTAAGATGAGGGTTTGTAATGACTTTTTGATGAACATAGAGGAGGACAGACTTCTTCCCCGCCAGGAGCATCTGAATTCTTCTGCCACATGGTGCAATTGTCATCTGTCGCAACATGGTTCTCTGTAAATCTCTATAAATGTGGACTTGATCCCTGGGGAAGGGATACCTTGGCTTCCACACCCGCTATGGATCAGCAGGCTTTCCTGTGCACTCCCAGTGGATCTGTTTCAACTGGAAAGAGACAGGTGCTTCACTTGACCTGCACTGTTAGGACAAATTCAGAAAAGGTTGCACAAGATTCCCGAGCCTCTGGGAATGCCAAGGTACTCCTGACTGTTAAATCCTGACCATTTTACATAACTGAATTCTACTGACCCTGAACGCACCTTAGCCCCGCCTGGCCCTTTGTCAGGTACGATGCCATCAAAGGAAAATATAGGTATGTGAATGTGTGTACGTATATGTGAGTGCATGTGCTCTTTTTCTAGTCAGCGGTGACTCATCCCTCTACATTGTAATGGATGAGTGGCTACATAATAGCACAACTTAAAAGAGCTGCGTACATTTGCTGCTCCTTGAGCGTTTTGGTGGTTTCTCAGTGAAACAGACAATAAAACAAGAGCAAGACAAAGCCGGTGCCATTAACATTACATTTAAGTCTGTGTTTATGTAGGTATGCAAGTTTTTCCAGCACTCCATTTGAGGTCAATGAAGTGTGTGAAAGTGAAAGCACACACACACACATAAACAGTGGCGTAGGAGGACAAGGCCTCGCTTTAATGTGAAATGTAGTAATGCTCTTTGTTTATAGCGCTGACGTTCACATTTTCTTCTCCTGTGCTCTGCAGCTCACCCTGTCTGTGGGCCGTTTCAAGGATAAGTCCAGTAGTAATGCGTTTACCATACTGCATTCTGTGCATGTGTGTACTTCGCATGTGTGTGTGTTTGCATGCTTTACTTAGATGTGCGACAAAGAACATAGATTTAAATATGTGACTACTTTGCACAAACATTTCAGGGAGTGAACATTGGTGTCGGAGTGTGTACCCAAGCAGCAGAGACTCTTCCTGGTTGTTTGCATGAGGAAAAGTATGAAAAGTAGACAAGAATGTGTTGTACAACATTCAAGAATTCCAGACCTGGTCTAATGACTTAAAAAGAAGGGGGCCAGCAGGATTAGGATCTACCTGCCTCTCCCATCTTCCCAGTGCCCTAGAAAACATCCTAACAGCTATCTCTGGTGGAGGAGGGTGGACGGGACAGTACTAGCCCCTGCTTCCTGTGCTGCAGGCTGCAGCTTTGTCAGAACCCTGCTCAGGAGAAACCATTAGTCCAGAGCTTGTCTGATAGCTTCGACACACGTGGGGGTCTGTTCAAGACAAGAGCCAGAGGCAAAACAGAACTGTAGTCTTGGATCACTAGAGGAAGGCAATAGTAGAAAAGCAATAGCAGGAAGGCTATTGATGACTGTGTGTGAGCTGGCCGCATATTAGAGAATGTGAATAATCTCTTTAATCTCTCGTTTGACCCAGAATATGGTCCCTTTCTACACAAATATATGCTAATCACAGAAAAGTCAGAGTTGGTTTAAATAGGCAGCGTGACAAAGCAAGGGGAAATTGTGAGCTTAGAGCAATTTCATTCCTTCCTTTATGTAACTGCCAGTGTTGTAGAGAGCACCGACAGGATGAATGGGGATGTGACTCTGCTGCTTGTGTATGCTGAGGTCTCATATGGTGTCCCTACCAGTTGACATAGCAGAGCTTTGCGTGCCAAATATGATCACTGTGAATGTGAACTGAGGCTTGCAGCAAAATTCAGAGCAGGCCTCTTCCAGTCTACTGCTGCTCTCGCTGTTATGCTACTGTAAGGAAACTTACAAATCAGACTCTGAGGGAAACCTGTTTATTACCTGAAACTTGCTCCAGATTGTTTTGCAATAAAAGAAGTGGAGGAAGTGACAATGGTTTAATGTGAAAATCAGCACTTGTCATTAACACTAATCCTGTATCCTGCCATTTGATTTTATTTTAATGCTGCAATTCATCCACATCACTGTTGTTAAGTATTTAAAATTCTCATTCTTCACTGAAGAATGCTTTATTTTCAGAAGAACATAAAGCACTTTCAAGCCAGAAAAGTTATACTGAATTTTCACCTATAGAAGAGTTTTCGCACAACAAAACAGACCAAAAACAAACCAAAAAGTTCCAGGCACCTGCACGCTCTTAACCCCTTAAGCCCTACAGTAGGTTAGATTTCTTAAAATTCCATCTGAAAACACATAACCAACTTTAATCAGTATTTACAAACCATATGCAAACCATGCATAGCAGCAACCTAAGTAGTAAAAAGCCCAGAGAAGCCCTGGCTGTTATCTCATCCAGGGAGATAGGAAGTATGGACAGGAAATCTAGAGGGAGGGGGGGGAGGAGAAGACCCATATGGGAAGTGCAGTGTAAACAGTCTCGGTTTTTAATCATCCCAGCTCACGTTCAGAACTGGACTCACTTTGATGTTCTCCCTGAGCGACCCCTCCGCCCTCCCATCCCTTGTTCCCAAACGGCTGTGCTAAGGGCCAGTCGGGGGAAACGTGCAGATAGAGTCCTTGGACAGTCGAGGACTCAGGGAGAGACAAGGGGGCATTCAGTACCTTGTGGGACCTTAGAAGAAACATGAAAGAATGTGAAGTTGTGCCGAGTTAACTGGAGTTCAGTCAATTGCCTGACCTGCTGTAATTATAGCGTAATAAGGGAGCTCTCAAAAGTCAATTCAACATTTCAAGGTACAAACACACAAAAATACAGCACGAGGAGAAGAAAAGAAATGCCTGTTGGAAGATAAGGCCGGAGGACAGCTGGCAATCCTTTTAAGTTCAAAGTTATCCTTCGCGCTTCTCCTTTGGTCACTATGCGAGGCTCATTTTGGAAAAGAGGAGAGTGAGTCAAAATTCCTCAGCACTATGTGTCCAAATAGTTCCGGCCAGACCCCAGCCAGTGTTCCAATGGACATGTCCATTCGGAAGACAGGGCATACTTCCAGGGAGAGAAATCACAGTTTAATAAATCAGAGGAAACCTGCCAAAGCAAAGTCTCATGTCTTGAACATAGAAAAAAAACTGAGAACTACTTCTACATTAAGAACCCTGGATTTGTTCTTGACATGTACAGCACGCCATCGAGCTCAGCGGGCGGGCACATAAGCAGGTGTCATGCAAACACGCTAACGACATGTAAAATAACCCTGTATTAACACGTTATAACATCTTAACATTTAACATTTAGGCCATTATTATGTTTTTAGTAGTGATCATAAAAGTAGTATAAGACAAAAGTATAGTAGGCATAGTAATCTACTTTCTATGTTTTTAAGTATATTGCAACTTATTAAAGTTATAAACAGTTAAACATACTGCATATTAGCAAAAAAAAGTCATATTAGTGGCAACTAGTAAAAATCTGAATAAATGATTACGGAATCATGACGATGGAGCTCTTTCGTAATATTTTGTGGTTGGAATTACAAATTGACTTCAGTTTGAACTGCTGGAATACAATTAATGACTATATTCACTCACCTACACTAAATGAGTCGCTCCAAAATACAATATGTGATAGATACGTACCTCTGCATTCTTGTTTAGGCGCACATCTGCTGAGCTCAGTAGCTTGCCATATACATGTGTGCAAACATGAAGTACAAGATCAACAAGATCTCAGGTAATGCTGTATGTCGCTTTCCTACATTAGCCTCATAAATGACCTAATTGTAATAGAGCAGCAGCCCATGACTCAGTAGAACATCTTCATGAAGATCAACGTGTGGTGAAAATGACAAGTAATTAAAACTAGTTCGGCATGCTTCAGCGTAGTTCATCCTAAACTTGCTGAACTAACAGACAGCCTCGCAGAGCACATCTACTTGTACATGTGTAATCTGTGATATTAACAGGAAAAAGATACTGTGAGAACATATCTATGGAACTCAACCCTCTTCCCAGCCTTCATCCCCTTCATCCACATTGCAGACAAGAACATAAAGTGGGAACTGTGTGGCAGCCTGCAGAGGCAATAAGAACCTGTTGGAACAGGCCTAAGCTGCAACAAAGAGCATCCCACAGCATAACACCACATCTGTGCATTGTGGGAACAGGCTGGGAAGAGAGAGTCCCTCTAAACTGTTTCACCCAAGTATTGCACAGACCCACAGTGGTGATTTAGTAAAACAGCAAAGAAGGGGGATCTTATCAGCAGAGGATTAGGCTGTTGCCATTCTGACTGTAGCAGAAATAAAAGTATTAACTGACTGTTGCACTTTCACCCATGTTCCAGCTTTATATGCACTGTACCTTAATACGGTATGTACAGAGCTGAAGCTCTTTCTAAGACCTGGTGACTGGGGGTTAATAACTTTTTATGTATTTTCTCTAAAGCAGATTTATATTTTGCCCCAAGGATTTGTACAAAAAAACTGTGCAAAGTTTTATGAGAATAAAATTAAGAAAGCTGGAAATCCCAGAAAGGTGGAAGTGTCTTTGATCGCAGCTGCACTGCGATATACATGCATAACATGTTGCCAACATCCCACACAGACACATTAAAGTCAAATGGGTTTTAACTGGAGAGGAAAACAGCAATGTGGCTTTTCACCGTGCCTAATACTGGGCTTTCTCTGTGGAAAACTCATGTAAATCCTTATCAATTATGACAAACTGCAGCATCTGGCTCCCCATTCACAAAACCTCCCACACCTGGTGAGTGAGGAGAGGCAAGATCCTACAGTACCTCATATCTGTTTCTTTGGCAACGGTAAATAAATTGACACAGCCGAAGCATTACAGCCCGGGAACCTTAATCCACTCCTGAATCCTAAATATGCACAGTGAATAGACCACATACTTCACATTTGCAGGGTACAAACAGCATAAAAAAATCCTCTTTAGCTTAAATTTAGGCTTGCATGGGTCTGAACATGACTTGCTGCACTGTTAAACAGACCACACCTTGGCATTAAAAATGTTGGAAGAACATTACATGTCATAAATAGTTACTGCAAAACAAAGCTGCCACCTAATAAAAGTTACACCTACAAAAGCGCACAACCTCAGCTAAACCCATGTTTTTCAAAGATAAGTAAAAATAGATTCAAAACAAACTAACCTCAATAACACCTGTGTGTCATCACTATTGTTGAAGGAATTTAGATATTCTGTCATCACACACCGAGCGACGAGAGGGATGTGTGGTACTGTGAGCAGCTCTTGGAAAGAAACAGGACGCTCTAAGCTGTGGTCACTACAGTATTTTTGATGGTATGAATCATCAGCAGCAAGTACAGGTGTTAACATCATTTGCTCTATCAGACAGTGGATGCTGTGTAAACTGTTTTTCAGCTTTGGCAAACATGGGGCCAGTAGTCCACTCCACAGAGGGACTGCTGCACTGAAACAGAGGACACTGTGTTCTGAAGACTCATGTTCAAATGAAAACGATGATGATTTTTTTTTAATATTGTACTATATGGGAGAATGTTAAAGTTAAGTAATCCTGAGCCAAGCTCAGTGACAATCTGTGACTTTGGACAGACAGGAGAACAGTAAAGCATCCTCTGCAATTAATTTGTCAATGGGAGGGTCCCTTGGAGCAACAGCTACTACAGCAACAAGCCACTGTAAATGTACGGTAGGCCTATCGATCAAAGCACAGAGGATGCTGAGTAGTAAGACAGTCCTTCAAGTACAATAAGCAGGTTAAAGACCCAGAGAAGATCCAAATATTCCCACCTGCCCTTAAAACAACTGAACTGACAACAGGTGCTCATGCGTACCCCTGTAACTCTGTTCACTGAAAACCTCAGAGATTTATTTGTTTTTTAGTTGCTTGGGGAAAACATGTGAGAGTTAGAAGTCCTTGTCTGCTCATGCAACGTAGATTCTCTTTTTTTTAAAATGCCACCTTACCTGCATTAGTTTTCCCTCCGCATAGCCGGCACTTCCTCCCACGAACACCCCTTCCAGAGTGATGGGCTTCCCCGTCGGCTCGTGCTTCAGCAGCGTCACCTTGATTAGCGCTCGGAGGGCCGGTCGCTCGGATTCCAGGCCCGGCTGGCCCAGCACCACCTGCAGGGCCGCCATGACCAGCCACGGCCAAAGCCCGGCCAGGCGCCGCTGGGGGACGGTCATGGCCTCGACTGCAGCGGCGGTGCTCGGCCGCACATAGTGGACTTCAAAGCAGGCAAACACCGCGGATAAAACAAAGCCGGGGGGGAGGGAGGGGGGGGTATTTAAGTATACACAACACAGGTCCTCTGTCTGTTTTGGCGACTAGTGCGAAACAGATACAATCCAAACTTTTAAAGCTAGAGGACTGCCATCATAGCTCATGCGTGACTGTCCTGAAACTTCCATTCAGCAGCAGAGTTAATATTCAGACAGCGGACGTTATAAATGCGTGTCACTCAGTGCCCGCATGGAGACACCCGCCCGTCTACTGAGAAACTGGTGTCTTCCGACATGAAGCGAGCTTCAATGACCTTTTATCCAGTGTCATTAGTACGTGAGGCGACGCGCTGCGTGCACAAACGCACCATGAAGACGCGCTGTGCTGTGATACAGCCTCAAGTTTGCGCTGATCTTCATGAGACACACAACAAACGTCCCCTCATTTGTAAACGCGTTCGCCTTACGATTGAACTGTCGTCTCCTCTCCCAGGAGGGCAGGTCCTGCCGACAGTGGCTCGAACTTCACCCGTGTCCGCGCTGCAGTGAATGTTAAGAGCGTTGAACCAGACACTGAACCGTGCACACTCACATTTTCAGCTCGAACACGAGCTGGAGACAAACAGCATCAACACACAGCGCGTCCTCCAGCCGCCACACTTCCAGGATGTATCCACCAAAAACCAGAGAGCAGGCACAGCTTCAACTTCAAACGCTGGCTCACAGGTTGTCGCCGGAAAGTTTCAGGCATGTTGACAAGATAGTGCTGAGTCGAAAAAAAAGTTGGGTAATATATTTTACAACCAGGGAGTTGCGAAAAATAATCCTCGAAGAAGCTGTTAAATTCGCTCTATCTAATTATTAACTAAAGCCGAATGGACCGTTGCTTTGCTAATAACTTGATAATTAAAGTGGTCTAGAAATCAAAGCGACTTCTCCAACAGAGCCATCAACACATTTCTACACTCGCTCCTTATTTAAACCTGGATCAAAAAGAAAAAAATCATTCCCCAAGTTCAGCGGCTCCGCAGCACTGCGAGAAGTTAAGATACAAACCTCCTGAGAACACCGAGGGGAAAATGTTTTTGGGTTTTTTTTGTTGTCAAAAAGTCATCAGCGACTACGGAGAAGAGTCGGGACATGAAGTGAAGAAGTGGTTCAGACTCCGTGTGATCCTCACAGAAAGTCGATAGATATGAGAGGCACAGCTTACAGTTATGACAAAGTCTCAAAAGTCTACCTCCCGGACTCGCTCTCGCTCCCCTGGGATCTCTACCTGCACTGTCCTGCTACCTTCACGTGTGGTCGGAGATTGGGATGTTTTTTAATAACAAAAAACAAAACAAACAAAAGAATTTCGTGTTTGTGTATTAGCAGGGGAGAAGCCAGGGTCTTGTTCACAAGAAAGATAACTCGTGTAAACCGTGTTCCCAGGTGTCCCATGCTATCAGAGGTGGTAAGTAACTGAGTACATTTACTCAAGTACAATTTTGAGGTACTTGTACTTTATTATTTGAATTTTTATATTAATGTTACTCCACTAAAAATCAGAGAAAAATACTGTACTTTTACTTAAGAACTTTTATCTTGACATCATTAGTACTAGTAACTTTTTGCATGATTAGATTCATTAAATGAATAATAATCTAACGCTGATGTATCATATATGGATTAACCTCATGTCACTATATAAGGTTCCACAGTCTGTAGGTAACATATTTTTATCCACAATTTTCATCTTTGTGAATTTGTAAAACAAATCATCATTATGATTCTGTAATCAAATTAATCTAGTGAAGTACTTCTACTTTTGTACTTTAACATTTTGAGCATGTACTTGAGTAGGTTTACTTGAGTAGAAGAATTAAAGTTTACTTCGACTTGTAGTGGAGTATTTCTCTAGGCAAGTAATTGCACTTTTACTTGAATATTGAGTTTGTCTATTGTCTGAAATAGACAAGGTAAAAGTTACAACCTGCACTTAATTGTATCTATTTGCATCTATTTATTAAAATCCTACATCAGTTGCAAGCTTGTTAAAAAAATAAGGAGTTAAAACACTAAAATGTTTGTAAGGAAGAACGTAGGAGAAATAATATCTAAAACTTCCGAGTGGAACTTGAAAGCAACAAGTTGAGGGCGGAACAGCCGCGCAGCAGCAGCACTGATCAGAAAAAACAAGTGTGTCTCCCTCTAGTGGTGCACAATCCTACAGAAACAGGAGACACCTGCATCCAGCTACAGTACCAACAAGAAATAATGAAATACACATCAGAAAACCCGGAAGCTGCATTATCGAAATAATTTGACACTTTAATAATAATACTTTGACACATATGACTTTAAAAACACACAATCGCCACACAATCACAAGCAAACAACCTTAAAAAGATAAATAATTATATTTTCATAAATTATTGAATATGCTCTCCAACAACACAGCAGCTTGTTTAACTTACTATGATAAAAAGTACAAGTTACGCAGGCTGAGTCTAGGTGGGCTTCTGTAGCAAATATGGGTAAATCATACATTAAATTACAGTTATTTAAAATGTCACAAGTTTCAAATAAATCTCTAAAATGCAGAAATAAAATCTTGCTTTGCAATATTTTCAAAATGTAGTGTGATACAAGTAACTAATTGAGAACAAAAAATATGACTGAGTATTACTCAAATTGATGGATTTTCCAAAGTCAATACACATAAGGTAAAACACAACAACAAACGCACACAAAAATCTACAACATTTAACAATGGCAGGATGAGATTTAAATAAACAACAAATCTTTACATAACAAAGACTCATTAAAGCAAAGAATGAAGCCTGGTAATAGTGAAAACTTAAGATCACATCCCGGTGTGTGTCACCTGCCACCCAAATCAACATGTTCTAAAAATCTAGACAGAAATAAAACCAGCCGTCAGTAAACCTGTTGCAGTAATGATGATCATTCAGTTTTTAGATTCATTTCCTCCCACTTGTTCCACTGGTGGTACTTTGAATGCCTGAATGTTCAATAAAGTCTCACCTAAAGATTTGTCGTACTTCTTGTGCTGCTGCTGTTGTAAACCTGAATGGGATCCATGAGAATGTCACTAACCTTGACATGAATGACCTCGGTGTCCTTTGCTTCATCACTGGTGACCTTACCAGGGCACAGAGGGACCACAGTAAATCATATACACGTTTTCTGCTAAGCTGCTCTATAAGCTGCTAATCTCTTTAACATATAAAATACACATCATAGATTTCTGTTCAGAAATTGCTAGACAGATGTGGCCCAGCCTTTCCTGGCAAACGTTCTCACCTTTAGAGAGGATAAAGCTAAATGCTTTGAGGACATCTGCACTGTATCTTACCTCAGATATGGCATCTTCAGGCATTTGCTCTGGTACTGACACCATAGATTCCTCCTGTTGCATGCATTTGACTAGATCAACATTTCCTGATACAGCCATTATAATGGGTGTGACACACAAAGGGTTAGCTTGCACAGTGCTGGCAGAGCTGTCACAGAGCGTGGCACTGCAGGGGTTGGAGGACAGCTCTGCCACAGGGCATCGCTTCTCTGGGGTCACAGCTTTAACCAGGCAGTTGTTGGGTGGAGTTTGCATCACTTCGTCAGCTATCTGGAAAATTGTGTCCAAGTTAACATCACATTTTTTCACTTCCTGGGTCTCCTTATTCTGTAAGTCCTGGTTGTGCTCCCCCTGACACCACATATTAATAGGATATCCTGCCTAAAACAATAAAATAAATATGTTTTAGACATGGTATGTCTTACTTCACCACTCAAAGCCACTGATTACACGACAGAGGGAACACGGCTCAGTACACCTACCTGGTAATAACTCTGGGGAGAGAACAATCCTGCCTGAAGCCCACTACCTGTCACAAGATTTGGATGGTAGCAGTGGCAAACTGGAAGAAGAAGAAGAAAAGGTGTGTTTAAGTTGTAAGTATTTTTATCTACTCAATAAATGATTTATTTAACTGATGTCACACTCACCTGGAGAATAGTAGCTGGGGTGATATTGTGCATTACAAGGATTAAAACTGGTGAAATTTGGATTTCCATTATTTGCACTGGCCAATAAACCCTGCTGGATATGCACAGCATTGGAACTTGAGCCTACTCCAGTGTAGCGCTGGTTTAATGACACTGGAATCCCTTTGTCTGTAGCAAAAACAGAAGGAGAAAGAGCTGCACCATGCCCCCTCATCAGGTACCGTGGTGGGACTGGGGTTCCACTGTGCGCTGTCATGGCCTGAGATTTAGTTGGATAGTAAGGGTGAGTTGACTCCTTATGTTTAATGCCAAGCAATGAAGAACTGCCTGCAGAAGAATTGCAATTAGATGTTTGGTTTGGCTTAAAACAGATTCAAAAGTTAGACTATTATGGGATTTTCAACCTAATAAATAGTTATATTTACAGTATTATTTAGTGTTCTCTGTATGTGAGTACACTTGCCTCTTGTCACATTTGTATCACTGCCATCACCACCCCCAACTAATCGCTGGAATCGACTCGGGGGTCGACAGTTCACGGTGAGGCCAGCTTGCAGCTTGGCCTTGTTGTCTACAGTGAGTCTCCTCAGACTGGCAACAAGTTCAGGGTGGTTTCGCTTGAAGTTCGGGTTGTAAAAATGATGATAAACGCCGCCGCCCCCACCACAGTGACGGCTGTCTTTAACGGGCGGATCGGCTTTCCTGAAGCCGTACAGATTGAGCTGACGGACGAAGCTTGAGAAGTTGGTGGTTTTGAAGCCGTCTACGTTGTCCGGGTCGGCGGTGCTGGGAGACAGGATCTGTTTCTCGAAGAGCTGCTGGTCAATGATGATGACCTCACCGAGGCTGTCCCAGCAGATGGCTTTGTTGGCCGGGCTGTTGACCAAACGCCACAGCTTGGCAGGGAAATTGTTGGGGTTGATGCTGTCGGGCAGTGGACTTCCACCAACATCCATGCTCACGTCTGTAGAACTGGAAACAGAAGATAACAGCTACTGCTAATGAATACCCGCTTAACCTCAATCAACAATTAACCAACATAACACATTTAGCTCATTTATAACATGAGAACAGGAGTTTAAAATATTAAAAATTAAATATTATAAATTTATAGGTGTATTCAAGACACTAAAAAGTGCTAACTTTTACAGTTAGCTAGCCGCTCTGATAGCATTAGCTAGCGTCAGGCGAGCATTAGCGTTAGCTCACCAACACACTAGCTTTGTATTTAGAATTCTTTTAGCCCAATCACGTAATTTACGGTTACATAAAATTCTCTGGATATTGTCTTGTATTTATGCTACACAGACAAAAGAAACACAATGGCACCCGTACCTGGACCAACAAAGAAGAGACTCTGCTGTTCTCAGAACCGTTGGAAGTTCCTGAGCCGTTGCGGCTGTTGGTGTTTCAAACGTTTCATCTGACAGATCCAACTGTCCGGATTCTGTCATGTTCTTTAGAGGACGGTTTATAAAGTCTTCAAACATAAGTGTTAGCAAAATAAAAGTGTCAGGTTCTGGGGAAAAGATTTGTGGATTAATGAATCTAAGGCTGGATGTTTCGCAGAAGTACGCATGGTGTAAAAAGTGAAACCTGAATCAACAAGAAATCATTATTTCATGGAGGAGGGAGCATCACGGTTTGGGGGTCACTATCTGCCTCTGGACCAGGACAGATTGCAATCTTGGAGGAGAAAAATGATTTCAGGGTGGTTGTCCACCAGCTGAAGCTCAGCAGAGGTTGGCTGATGCAGCAGGACAATGACCTTAAACATTAAAGTAAATCTGCCACAGAATGACTCCAGAGACACAAATTCTACCATGTGTGGAATGACCTCAAGAGACTCGTTCACACCAGACGCCCTAAGAGTGTGTCTGAGCAGAAGCAGTTCTGCGAGGAAGACTGGTCCAAAGTTCCTCCTGGATGTTGTACAGGTCTGATCCACAGCTACAGGAAGCATTTCTTTGAGGTTATTGCTGCCAAGGTGTTTCAATCACTTATTAAAAACCAGTTTCATTTACTTTTTCAACCATCACTCTGCATCATCACCAACCCTTACTGCAGAAAACTGGGAAATTGCAAACAGCGCCATTACTTTTTCTTGCAGCTGTATATATCATAAATAATTAGTTTACTATAATAATGGAAGCATAGAAGTGGTTGCAGCTGGTTAAGCTGCAAATAATTTGGAGACTTTTTAAACTATACCATATTTATATAACGTATTTTGAACCTTTTTAATATTTAACAGTAACCTTCAAACAAATGTTGTCAAGTACAACATTAAATTTCTGAGTATGCATTTAATCACTTTTCACATCTTGGACGAATAAGATACTTTATAAAAATAAAGGAACTTTGTAAAGTTAGCCAAAAAAGCAAACAAACATATATACATCAGTTGTTTTGTCAGAAAGAAAGAAAGAAAGAAAGAAAGAAAGAAAGAAAGAACCATAATGTTGTACACTCAGTGTTAAACATCAGCATTACAGGATCTTTTTCATCACAGAGGGAAAAAGCGCCATGTGGCACCTGCAATCTGACTTATTTAATGTGTATAAATACAATGTCACAAACATATCGACCATTAAAAGATAACAATTATATCAAATTTCACTGAAAATACGCAATTATAATCTAATACTCCAGTATTTAATTTCGATATACAGTGTCTGTAAGTTATACAGACAGTGGAAATGAGATGTTTCTGCTTTCTTTTAGTTATAGTACAGTAGAGTTGAATTAAACAAGCAACGTAGCTGCAGTTGACCTGATGAACTGAAAAGGAACATTTAGAAGAATACACGTGTTGACGATGAGTGCTTTGAGAGTTTCTGAAGTGTTGATCTGTAAGAGGCATGTGAGACACTGGCAGCTGAATGATACATTGGGATAAACAGCATTGACATCAGCTCTTTCGCAAAAACATCATTAATGCAATTGGTCATATATAATCATAGCTAGGTAGAACTTCAGTTAATTGAACATTTTATTTATTGTTGATAAAAAGATTTTCGTACAGGCGCATTACAGGGACGCCTCTGTATTGGTTAGTTTGAGGGTCCTTGTGACGTCATTCCCCAGCGACAGTGATTGAAAACATTTATCGTTTTCATTTTTGCGGATTTCTGTAGTATTTTCTGTGGAAGCTTAACATAATGGCATTGGAAACTGTCCCCAAAGACCTTCGGCATCTGCGGGCATGTCTTCTTTGTTCGCTAGTGAAGGTAAAGTGTGGACTGCGAGATAGAAACGCTCCGGCTAGCTTCTGTGCTAACGCGTAGCCGTTTTCTAAACTGTATTTTTTTTTTTTTTTTTATCACACACCGGAAATAAAACTTAGAAGTAATGTTTTCACGATTTTCTGAAATCAGGAAAGGCTGTATTTGCTCACCTTAAGGCATGGTCATACTTAAATGTATGTAGGATTAGAAGTAACGCTAGATTTGAGAATCTACCATGTATGCTAATATCAAATAGTTTCCCGTTTTCATTTTTCCCATTGTAGCATATTGCCAAATCATCCTTCTCCTTATTCTTTCTTTAGACCATTGACCAGTTTGAATATGACGGCTGTGATAACTGTGAGTCGTACCTTCAGATGAAAGGCAACCGAGAGATGGTTTATGAATGCACAAGCTCCTCATTTGATGGGTAAACACTGTTTTAGCTTTGGTTATCCATAAAATTATAACACGAACTCTTCATAGACTGGAATGTTTTCTAAATGATTACCATTAACATCTGTATGTCCACAGTGTTATAGCCATGATGAGTCCTGAGGACAGCTGGGTCGCTAAGTGGCAGAGGATAGGTAAGGATATGTTCCTTCACTTAAACCTACATTTATAGGTTTGTGTGGCTATCCTGTAAACAGTTCAAGCTTAATAATGCCCTTATTTAAACACTGTGTTTTGTGAAATATAGTGTCGAGTAATTTTCAGTTTGAATTAAAATTGATTTTTTTTAACAATAACGTATTTTTTGTGGTCCATCCTACAGGCAACTTCAAGCCAGGTGTATACGCAGTGTCAGTGACAGGCCGTTTACCCCCAGGTACGCTAACTGTGGGCCTACTGCCTCAGTATGTGGAAAATCACACACACGCGTAGAAAGTAAATGATTAGCTGTAGTCTTCATTGCTCTTTTCTTTCCTTTTCTAAAGGTGTGGTGAGAGAGTTGAAAAGCAGAGGGGTGATGTACAAATCCAGAGATACAGCGGTGAAGACATAATCCCAAATGTTTCCAGTTTATGCCGTCTAATTAGCCTCACTTGAGTGGTATTATACTTGAGCAGCTAGTCCAGGAAGAAGCAACAATAGTGAGACTAAATTTGATCTGTGATGTCTGGAGCTCTCCCATTGTACAATTTTTGTTGTTGTTGTTGTTGTGGTTAGAAATATTAGCATGGGTCATTATGGTCGACAACAAGTGGATATTTCTTATGTCTTTCAATATTTGAAAAAAAATTAAAGTCTGTTTTTTTTTTTAAGTAACATAACATTTGTCATAAAATCACTGTGTATTTCTTATTTTTATACTACTGTAAATTGTAATGAGAGAAATGTGTGCCATGAAGTACCACAGTTTTCAAACCACCAAAAACATCTTATTAAGTAGATAATAAACTAACCAGGAAGTCAGATATGTTCCGGGGTGTCCCAATGCCAAAGTTGATACACTGCAGCAGACAGAAGCTTGCTCAGAAAAACCAATCTTATAATTACCTGAATAAAATGTAGTAAATTATAGTATATTGAAAGCAAAGTAAGTCTCTTCTTTGCCTGAAAAGATAAGTTGAGAACAGTAAGGCAGACTGCAGGAGGTCACAGCATTCAGTTTCCCTGAGTGAGTGAGCAACCATAATTCACTAACCTCTACATTAACACTAGAGAATCACAATAGTCATGGCAAAGAACAGACCGAACTTCATTTACAAATGTACAAATTTTATTGTGTTCACCACACTTGTCCAGACTGAAATATCTCAACAATTATTGGATGGATTGCTCTGAAAATGTATGTCACTCTCACCATGAATTGTGATGTGTCTCGTGTTGTGACTTTTCATTGACACCAACATCAGGCCAAAATTTGAAATAAAAACAGCAACAACTGCAAAACTAATGCTATTTAGCCTCAGATATAATGTTTCCACCTCGGCTGTACATCTAATGAACCTAAATGTTTGCGCTCTAACACGTGATACTTTGTGAGTAAACGAATTGTGAACATGGTGAACATTATGATTGCAGCATGTGCAATTTTGACATGCTGATTTTAGCATTTTGCTCAAAGCACTCTGTTGTACGGCTTTACTGAGCTGCTAGCACAGCTGTAGAGTTACATCATATAGTTAAATATGTTTGCCTACATCCATATCTGTCACAACAGATTCATGTTCAGGTCTGAATTGAACTACAGATCGACTAATGTGCCACTATCACGTGTCATTTTTGGCTTAAATAAGTGTTAATGAAACATTTTTGTACTTATTTTTATTCGGAGGCACAAAGTGGTGATGAGGCTAAATAATGTGCAGTACCATAATCGGCTAGTAGAGGGAACTATAAGCCACAATATTAGTGGTGTAAACTCATTATAATTCATTGTCTGGCAGAAATAGTGTCTTTTTGAAATGTGTTTCTCAGTTCTAGCCACTGCTGTGGCTTCTGTTTCATTGTACAATAGCCTGTACCTACAAATTGATTTATAGGTTTTCATCCTGCACTGCTGTGTATATCAGGTGTAGCACCCTACTGTTGGCTTTTTTATCACCAGAGGGCCTAGACATTGTCTAATTTCACTGTAGTCTGATAGATCAAGACTGTACACATTGAGGATTATTTAAATCATTCTAAGATAATGCAGGAAGATCTTACTCTTGCCTTAGGTTATTAGCTGATATTTTGTTGCAAAGGTGCAGTTAGTGAAACCACTCTTTTATTTTGTAGGGGGCTTTATCTCTGTTCACCTGCACCTCAGGATCCTCTGTCATACTCCCAGGTCACAACCGAGCAGTCATAATAAAAATAATGGGACTTTAAATCCAGTAACGCAATATGAGATGAAAACAGCATAAAAAGGAAAACGTATCCGTGACATGATATACAAGAAAGCTGTCCCAGTTTCACATATGCAGCAGCATTTCTCACAGACTACAATGGGTGATGGAGAGAGATGATGAGAGATGATTTTTACGATCATGCACAAGGAAGTAACAACTATGTAAGATCATAATATCTCATACATATCAGGAGAAAACTGTGCATGTGTTGTTAATGATAATAAAATTGTTATTTCTCATCTGATGCCTCTTTAAAAAAACATGCGCATAAACTGTAACCAGGGCATATGTCAAACTACAGCTCAACTCAGGTAGTCACGCATGGCCACATGGCCTCTTTACACCTCATGAGACTGTAACTTGGTTTCTATTAGAAGCAGTTTACAAAAGCATGCAAGGACTCTCTATTAACATAGAGTTTCTGTTTCTGTCTCTTCATCCTTTTCAGTTTTTGTACTAAAACACAGTGACAGAATGTATTCAGCTGCTTTTCGTAAGCAGATTAGTGTGGTTTACTAATCAAAAATGTGGTGGAGCAAACTGTATAGTGCTACAGTGCCGATAACTGACAAAGACAGATGAAAGTTGGTATCTTAATGCCTCGGGAAAGATTTAGCTGTATAGGAAGGTTGGCATGGAGAGGCAGAGTTATTAAAAATAATGCTGTATTTTCTTTATTATTAAACATATTTGAGGATTTGTCCTCTTCTGCTCACACAATGAGGTCAGAGGTCAGATCAACACCCAACAGCAACTGTGGAACCTCCTGAATGACATTGTTGTTAACCATTAGCTAATTAATGCTTCTGTTAATGTCTGTCTTTTTTCTGTGGTAATCTCACACGTCTTTGTAAAGCTCACATTTTTGTGCTCACATTGTCCACAATGGACATAAATTCACATTTTGTCAAACTCCTGCTATCGTCAACAACGTTAAAGCCATATTGTGTATTTATATTAATTCTGTATGTATTGATCATTCATATTACGTTTCCATAATAATACTCGACCAACTATGAACACATCTCACCATCATGTGTACTGACAATAAATTAAAATGAGCTAATGTTAGCTTGCACATGTGAAGCACTGTTAGGGTATGCTGTATATATAAATGATAGATTTAATTATAAGAAGTTTTTCAATGTGAAACCAGGAAGAGGACAGATTGTTCTGATGCTGCTAAACTTGCACAGGTTGAATAGCAGCTGTGTGAACCACGGCCTGGTTCTCGTTATGCTTGTGTGACACAGTCCACATGCAGTTATGGTAGACCAGAGTCTAGTCTGGGAGTGTGAATAGGAAGTGCGGGTGGTTGTTTGACCTGGAGCGATCATCTTATTATTTCTCCATCCTCTGTCCAGTGCATGCTGGGATACCTTCACATCTATGAGTCTTGCATGTGCAGCCTTTTTAACCGTCATTCTACTGAGACTGACAGTGAAATTGTTGTGTAAAAATGATCCTCAGCTCAATCAGAGCTACCAGTTACCAGTCTAAACTGATTGTCATCAAATTGTCTGTCAGTATCATTTACATCACATATTTTGTGAATGAAAAAACAACCGTATGACGAAATATCAGACAGAAGCCTACTAACACTGTCATTCATTTGACAGGAACCCATGCACAGTCAGCCACTTTGTTGAATTAAGAACTCACATTTTCCTGCCTCACAAAGTGAAGTAAAACATACAAACCAACTACTTGTGTAAATGTACAGAATGTTAAGTGTTTCTCATTCTTTCCATCACAAGTGGAACAGAGACTTTTTGAGACCTTTTTTGAGGTCTTTTTTCTGAGAATCGACCCACAGAGGTTGAAGACAGTTGATAATCAAATGAGAAATAAACCACAAGAGTCGGTCTGTACACCTCCATGTGGGTTTTTAACTCACTGCAGAGCTGAATGCATGTGTTGAAGAGCGCAATTTAATTTAGTTGCATTTTAATATTCATCCCTTTTCTACCACACAACACAAACAATTCCACACTAAAGTGCAGGTTTTGTTACATTTCCTCCGTGTGATTTGAACTTGTTTCTCTTCAGAATGCATGTGGCTAAAGTCATTTCACGAGAGCTGCAAACTTAAAACAAAACCACGAGCTCTGCTCACTGCTGCAAGACTTCCCCAACCGCAGGCGTTGTCCTGACAACGCCTGCACTCTCCTCTATAGAATGTTGTACCAGCATACGACAGAAACACGCCTTTCATTTTCACACACACAGGCCTGTCTGCCATGGCCTCATTGGCGCTCACAACTACAGCATGCCTTTTGCCCATATTTGGATATGTCGAGGCTTTAAGCTAAAGGGTAAATATCAGATCAGAAAACAAGGTGTTGACGCAAGGTGTACGGTGTCTTGGCTGCTTGGTGACCTGTGTCTAAAAAAGTTTTAAGCAAGTGGAGGTTTGTCCAACCCAGTCTTGCAATGTTCTCTGTCTGACAGGGATAAAGTGGAGATAGGGAAGTAAGAGGATGGACATTATCAACAGAAGGCCACACACACTCAAACTGTTGTGTGTGAGTGTGTTTCATAAGGCTGACAACACTTCCTCTCTTTTGCAGACTAGAAATCAGCTACAGAACTGAGAGCAGGTTGTCATATTTAAGGATTTCATTTCCTTTTACAAATGAAGGCATGTTCTTCCCAGTGTTGCAGTGTTGGCATGTATACATATACAAGTTAAATCTAGTGCTGTGCCATGGTCGGAAAAAGTATCCAGATGCTTTACTTAAAGCTACAACTAACTGTGTTCTAAAATGTATGTTGATGTGCAGCATTCTCATTTATTCTAACTTCATAATGATGACTATCTCGAGCACTGGTTTAAACGTAGCAGAGTGTAACAGAGGAGAAACAGGGAGGGCTGGGCAAAGCAGAGTAAACTGATCTCAAGTCTCAATTAGTAAGTTAACATACCAAATGTAAAAATACATCAGAAATGTATATAATGTATAGTATCAATATGTATTTAAAGTATCAAAAGTACTCATATTGCAATAAAGGTCTCCTGTGACTGATTCATACTGTATGTATATGCTTTATACATATGCTCATTTAGCTGCTGAAGCGCTAACTACAGCACTTTATTTATTGGATAATTTAACCTCTTTGTGTCTCACTTATCTAATGTGAGTCAGTCATTGTGACATTTCATACATTTTACACATATTTCAATGTTTGGGGCTCATATAAATGTCTTATGTCTGTAAATCAAATCTAAAAGATTTTTAAAAAGTCCCCAAAACGAGTTAGAGACAATCATTTTCCATATAGTTTTATGACGACATTTAATCTGCAGCAGTTCTGTGTATACATAGTGTAACTTTATTTTATACAACATTGGACTATCATAATATTTTGAGAAAAGAAAATATTTGAGATGGATAGTCTCAAGTAAAGTAGCTCAGAATTATACTGAACTCTACAAAGGTTTCACTGGTGCTCTGCAGAATCCGGTTTAGAGCAGCTCAGGCCTCGGTGCAGCTTGCAGGGCAGGGAGGGACCTGTAAGCTTCTGGGTGGCTCAGCGGTGTCGACACCCGGCTGTGAAGGAGCTTGGAGAGCGCAGGCAGGGAGGGGAAATGGCTGCCAGCCCAGATAAGGTCTATCGCGAGAGTCAGCATGGGCTCAGGAAGGCCCCAGCTTTGGTCGACTTTTCACACGGGGAGTTAGGATCATTTCCTCACTGGCACATGAACAGATGACTGAATTCTAGTGGTCTTAACTGGAGACTGGTGACTCAATAAGTTGTAGATGGGAGGGATTAACAAAATGCAGGGCAGAGGTCAGGAGATTGGAGGGTTAAAGGTGAAAACAAAATGTGTGGCTTTTAAAGACAACATATGCTGGGTATTTTCAACAAGTCCTGTTTTACATGTAACTGGAGCATCAATTATTTACATGGTTGCATTTAGGTCTCTGCAGTCTCAGTGTGTTTCCCAGCATCAGACACATGTTTTCTGCTGCACCAGCTGATGTCAGATCCCTGTCTTTTAGGAGTTTTGTATCATGACCATGTCATTTTTCATTTAAAGCCTTTGTTGTGGACACACACACACGCAGATTTGTTTCCCAAATCCAATACCCCCAGAGGTGTCGATGTCACAATGCTCTTTTTCTCCCAACACGAGCAGGTGTCATGAAAATTAAGTTATAGTCTAGACAACTGTGTCGCATTTTTCTAGACACATCAAAGCTCTTCACACTTCTTAGTGGGAACACCGGGCCCTCACATAGATAACTTTAATATTATAGTGGAAAGTAACTAAGTACATTTACTTAAGAACTGTGCTTAAGTACAATTCTATGCACTTTAGTCTCCACTTTTTGCGTATGTAGACATTGCTGCTAAAATCAACACCTTGGCCTAAATAGATTTTGCATGCAGAACGTTTAATTGTAATTGAGTATGTTCTATGTGGTTGTATTAGTACTTCGACTTAGGATCCGAGTACTTCTTCCACTGCTGCTTGAATCCATGTTACAACTTAAACACATAGTAGACTCTGAATAGACACAGTAAATGTTACATTACTACAGTGACACATGGCTTATAAGAACAGAGCCTATGACGAGAAGAGTAGCACAAATACGAAGGTGTTAGTGCAAGCACCAAAAAATACAATAATGCAAAGTGAAGAAAAAACATTTTGTGCATACTGTGATTTACTTTCTCCCTTTCCCTCTTTTTACCATTCATTAGCAATATAGAAATGTTTGATAATTAGTGATAATGTGTCATAAAGTACAGTCACAAGAAAAAGTAATGGCACTGTTTGGAATTTCCTCCTGGTTTTCTGCATAAATGGATCATGAAATGTGATCTGATCTTCACCAAAGTCACAAATATCAACAAACACAATATTGCTAAGCTGATAAAACACAGTGGACAGAGACAGACATGATCTTTCATGTCTTTATTGAACAAACCCACATACAGAGTGAAAAAGTAAGTGAAACTTTGGGCCGTTCATATAAATTCAGACTCTCTTGGTAAAACACACACGCTGATGTTTCCATTTTACTACTCACTTTATTCTGTCCTCTGGGGTGAGGGTGACAGTGAGGGGGTTGGGGTGGAAAGGGGACAAACTCGACTCCCCTCCAGGTTAGCATCAAGAGAATCCCCACGGTTTGGTCATTTACATTTAGGGGGCATTGAAAGTTGTGGCCTCTCACTTTTCAAAACCAACAGAAAGGTAATGGTGATGAAGAGTGACGGAAATGAGGCTCTTTAATGAGAAATGCACTTAAAACATTAAAGGATCAGTTCACATTTTTTTGCTCCCTTTTTTGAGTTTGCTCCCTCATGACTTATTTCGGTGTTTTACACCTGGTTTCAGTTAAAATGTTTTCATTCTGAACAGACTCATCATTTTTTACACCATCTGACGTGGTGAGCCTTGCTTCAGTCAAAAAGAACCAACACTAGCCATTGATGTTTAACTAATTTAACAGTAATTATGCTTGAAATGCTTTGCTGTTTCCAGTAAACCTACGTCAGAATCTGAGTGAAACCATCTTCACACAGGAAATGTTCCTCTTTACCCATCAGGTACTTAAACAGCCCCCCCTGGACCTCTTTGTGGTCTAATTCATTGACTCTTCTGTAGAGGCATGCTCTGACAACATAAAGATGATCTCAGGATGTGCATTTCATGAAAGTCATTAAAATGTTAAGTTGTTAAAAGACACTAAACTGCACCTGACAGCAACAGATAAGCTCAGTGTGTGTTGTGACCCCCCACCCCACACTTCATTCTGGGCTTATTACTCAACACTGCACTGTGTTCTGGATAAAACTTCAAGAAGCTACAGTAGGTCTACATAATAGAGTAGAAATAATATCCTCGTCTGCAGCATTGTGTTCAAATTAGGCTTAAGTCCTAAAAAAATGAATTCAAAAAGATAAAGAAAAATGAAATGATTAAAATGAAAGTCTGGGAGGTTCGAGTGTGAGCTAGTAACACTTGGAAGAGTAATTTTTTCCCACCTAGTTTGTGTCATTATCAAAATGTGGCGTCTGAGAAAAAACCCCAAAACTTCTTAGTTGCATTTTTAAAGAAGCGCCTGCGAAAAGCAGAGAGTTGGAACGGAAGAAGAGAAAGAGACGGGCTGTGACTGTTAGACCTCTTCCTGTGGTTACATCACGTGGTTGTGAAGGGTTCAAAAGGAGACAGCTTCTTCTTCTTCTTCATCCAGTCCTTGGACAGGCAGAAGACACCTGTGAGGCTGCCCGACAACCGTCACTTAAAACAGAGAGAAAAAGGGAGACCTGAGGTAAAGTATGATGGAGGACATTGTCTATTTAATGGGAGAACTATTTGTGACGACATCGTAAGAATGACTGAACGCATTTTATGTTTAACATTATGAAAGATAAGTCAGTGTTGAATGCATTTTGTTGATGTAATGTCTGGTCAAACGATCTCTATTCAGAAGTTCATTTGGAATTTGTATGAAAAAACACTGTACTTCAAAACTGAACAGTACACATACTACTATTATTTTATGTATATATTTTATATTATATAATGTATGTGGTGTATCTATGGGGTCTTTGCATTTTCTCCAAGTTAATTTTGACTTGATAGCAGATGTCTGCAGTGACTGTTGAACTTATTTTACATGACTTTTGATTGTATCAAGTTGTCTGTTGCTCACACAGAAAAGCTTACTCATGCCTGCCAAAATGGCTTCCTCAAGATAGCACTTCCTCTGGAGGTTTGGTTCTGACTTTTGCCTCAAAAACGGCACTGAAGGACTGTTTGAGACAGATATCCGCCTTGTACGAAACCCTGAATTTGAACAATTCATTTGATTTGGAACAAACTGTCAAAAACTTATGCATGCAAATGTTCCAAGTTAAATCAGGAAGTGTGCATTTTCTGGTTTGACATAAGCGAGGGCTGTGCGAGCGCTGGGGTGAGAAGTTTCAGTTTGATGTGTAAAAAAACAACAAAAAAAAGTGTGTCTGGGTGGGGTATTGCTGTGAGAGTGTGTGTGTGTGTGTGCAGCTGCAGACACTGGTGCAGGTGCAGAAGAAGAGAGAAGTGGGGAAAAGACACGACACGGAAGTGGAGCGGTGGATGTACAGTGCAGTCATCCATAAAGTAGAAAGCACTACTAAACTCCTCACCACAGTGTAGTGTTTCCTACTTTATGGATGAGTGTACTGTTGGCTTCAGGGAGAGGAGAGGCCCGACATGGTGCCTGCGCAGGAACTCAGAAAAAGAGGAAGCTGCTTTGTCTCGCAAGGCCACGCATTAACCCAGAGTGTTGCCACAGTCAGCTCACATGGGTGGTGTGTGGCGCGTAGCAAAGCCTGCAACTCTTTCCTCCATTTTATAATTGATCTGTTTCAAATGTCCTGAAACAAAAAAAAGATAATCATGTACATATAATGTCTAACCTATACGATACTCAATAAAAGTACAAATGAACAAGCATCTTGTTGTATCTTGTGTTTCTCAGAAACACCATAAGCATTTCACACATTCTGTGTTTTCTGTGAAAATATACACTTTATTCCTGTAAAAAGATCCATTTTGAAAGAAACCATCACATTTTCAAGTCAACAAGTCCTCTGTGAACTACTTTAGTTACATTTCTTCCATGGACACTGCTTGGACATGCAAAAAAAAAAAAAAAGATAAATAATTAACAATATTAAAAATATTTACAGATGAGCTTCCAAAAGGGTAATAAAAACAGTGATATATAAAAAGGTCAGTCTTTCACCGGTTTCAAACAATGAATGCAAGTCAGGTAAGACAAAAAAAAAAAAGCTTTCCATGTTGTATGAAAATATACCCAACACGGTTCATTATGTACAGAAAGCTCCTACAGCTTCTCGTCCACTGCATCGACAATCTAAAACTCTAATAGTGTAGACAGGTCAGCCTAGAAAACACAAACATGACAGTGACATAAATAAGGCTGAACATGAGTATAACATGCATGCAGTCAATAAACATCCTGTAAACAACATATTAAGACTAAACAAGGTCTTCTTGTAAGGCTAAATATGATCAGCTGAGCTAAAAAACACTACCTATATGGGTCTAGGTCCTAATCGTTCTACTCACTACACAGCAGGTAGAGGAATACTTGTGCATTAAAGGCCGTCAAATACAAGATCAGTAGAAATACTGTACATTTCGGCAACTTTTGAGCATCCAACCCCCACTTCAACATAAATAAAACAAAATACAGTACAGTCACAGTCTTGCCTCTGTCCCAGCTATGTCACATCTAAAGTGTCTTCATCCAACCCACCATTTTTTTCCCTTGGCATCTTCATGCTCCCTTTATGTAACATAAAAATAAAAAAAAAAGTCTCCAACTTGTGTCGTCAGGTACGACTACCCATGTGGGAAACTTCAACAACATGAGTGAAATCAGGTGTGATGCTCCTTCACGCTTCCCGTGCCGCTGGTCGCCCGCTCTCGTACAGTAGCTATGGTAACAAGCAAAGCACCTAAGATTTTGGCGTATTCTGCCATTTTTGACAGCCGGAGTCAACAGGCGGCTCAGCGTGAATAAGAAACTGCAAGTGAGAAACCTGAGAAGTCACCTAACAGCCCTGTGTCACACAGATAAAAATGAGCCAACAATCACTGCATGTGTGGTAACTGAACACTAAGGCCTGGTCCACACATTCACATCAAAACTGAATACCTGTACTACAGCTTCATACAATAAAGCTGTCACAAATCATTAAAGATACAGTGTGGTTCTGTTTTTTTTTTTACTATAATACTGCAGTACATTCAGTAATATGTTATATTGCTAAAGTTGTATCATGATGCTTTAACCAATCAATGTCTACAATGTTATAATACTAATGTGTGGACTAATCCCCGCTACACTGCATGGGCTGATAAAGATGTCATTACACTGTTTAGCTTGTCTGACCCAACAGCCACACACCACACGCTGAACTTCATCATACTGCTAACATGGAGCCAAAAGAACAGACACATTACTGCAGAGTCTATTGCAGTACAGCAGCGCCACAAGCCACCAGTGCATGCACCGTGAACGCAATTGTAGCAAGTGTTAGTTGTGTTATATGTGAATCTCAGTGGGTAAGAGGCTGTATGTTCAGCATCAGGCTGTGGTTATGAATGTAACCAGCATCGAGGATACTGCTTCACTCGATATGTGAATATTAAGCGAAAGATGAGTAATTGGAGCAAGAAAAACTAGGTTTTCAGTCTTTTGATTTTGAGGGATAGAACAGATACAGCTGCCTCAATCAGTCAGTTAATCAATTAGTCCAGACGTTTTCAAACTGGCAGGCGTGCCTCATGCTCCAGTGATAGCTGTCTGTATGGGAAATCTGCAAAAAGTAACTGGTAACGGCTAATAAGGCGTAGCTAAAATGGTGCCAAATTGAACCAAAGGGGTCAAGTCGCTACACCCAGCTCACTACTGTTACCCCCACAAGATGAGTAATATGAGTGACAAAATCCATTAAAAGGAACTTTTTCGTGCTGCTCAACGTATATTTTTCCCTTAGTTTTCTGACAGTATTAAGGCCCCTAATGTCCCAGCGACACCACTGACTCTGTATAACTCTGTTAGTTATACAGGCTACAGACATTAGCCTGTGAACACCCACAGAAAAGTGGGGAAGAACTTGGGTGTTAGGGGGTTGCAGTTGCAACAGCATATATTTTGTTTAACGGGGGCCCACATAGGCAGACTTTAAAAACCCCTGGATTAGTCAATTAAAAGAGAATTAGTTATCAATTATTTTGATAATTCACGGGCAAAAACACCCAATATTTGCTGGTTTTCATTGTCTTAAATGTCCTTAAATCCAAGATCTTTGGGATTTGAAGTGTTGGTCAGACAAAACAAAAATCATCTAGGGCTGCAGGAAACGTTTTGGTGATTCACTGATTAGTAAGAAATTTAATGGAACCATTATTCTAGGATAAAATTAATACTTGGCTAAAATCTGCCCGAAATTACTTCTTGTAACAGCCTACTGCTCACGTGATAATACATCACTTTTGCACACACAGCAGGTCTTTCTCTCACACCCAAACACAGACAGAAAATATGTAATATGCAACAATCAGGCCAGTCGTGACAGTGGTCACAAACATCGAGAGTTCCCGTGTCAATGTCTGAGAAAGGCATCTGTTTTCAGTCTCACCAGTGGACTGGACAGCTTTATCCACACACACACACACACACACACACCAAAGAAGGGCAACCCTTCACATTCTTTACATTTAACACTCAAGACTGTTCACCTCAAACCCCCAAAACTAGACACATCACCACTGTCTCAGCACAGCTTTGTATGACTAACTTCCTGCCCTGATGTCACTTCATGCAGTCTGGTGATCATTAGGGCAGAGTCTGATACAAATAAATAACAGGTTCTGTACAAATGAATGAATAAATACTCTTAAAGACAAGAAACGCACGTGTGGGACAAAGCACACACGTGTAAAATACATCCACTCAGGATGGATAGTGCATTGTTTATAGTCACACAGAGGAAGTGACAGACTGCTACTTCTATCATAAAGTGGCACCAGTACATGAACATTAAAGCGAATGTTTTATTAGCTGTGTCTGAGTCCGCTTGTCTGCATTCTGCACCAGACCCTTTTGAAAATATCCAATCAATTGAGAGTTTTATACCAGTTTTATATCAAGCATTAAAAGCTCTAATTAGTAAACAATTTGCAAATGCGTATATAAGTTATTTTAGTGAGTATATTTGTGAGTTTGCGCACTTCAACATGCACTATTACATGCTCTTGTTTAAGCTGTATGTGGATGTTTGAAAGCTGGTCTAAAAGTGCTCAAAGGCAAATGTATAATTACCAACGGTTAAAGCATTGATTATTAGATCTGATAGCAAATGACCGCAACAACTGACACTAACAGGAAAGATAGAAAAAGTGCTTTTAACGTAATGCAAGTATTTTCAGTCAGGCGTCCTGACTCTTATTCTTTCTTGCTGGATCCCAGCTTTTTGAACAGCTTCTTGCCTTTGGCGAAAAAGCCTTTCTTCTTCTTGCTTTGTGCAGAGCAGTCTGGTTGTGCCGGGCTGTCTGCTGGGAGAGGGGGTGAAGAGGAGCAGCAGGCCTCCACTGCAGGTGGAGTAACAGCTGGACCTGCAGCAGGACCCAGAGATAAGTCCAGGTCTGATATGGGGCTTGCAGTGGGTGGTAAGTCCGTGTGGGTCTCTGCTGGGTCACTGAAAGGAGGTCCTGTTTGGAGGCGCAAACCACCTTCTAATGTTGAGAGCCCAGGGTCTTGTAGCTCTGTGGAAGACATCCAGGTGCCCTTGAGGAGGAAAGTAAGAGTTTCAGAATGAGGACACCAAATTTATTAGATTTAATGTCTGTTATAGCCACTGTATGAACTCAGTATTTGCTGTAGTGTAAACTAAAATAAGTCACTGCAACAAACAGAAAACACAAGGAAAGAAACGGGGACAGTGGATTCAACAATTTATCAACTGGTTCAGTAAACCAGAACTAATGGTATTTCCAGGAAGTGACACAAAGGAGCAGAACTACAGAGAAAGGTGGAAGGAGGGACATAAACACAAAGTGAACAAGGGAGGCTAAGGTTGGTTACTGAGCTGCTGGAGTCCTATTTTATAACACTTACGATCACTTCTCAAAGTGTACAGTTCGTTTATGCTTCTGCAAAAGGGCATGCAGGAAAGAAAATGAAGAGCAGAATCAAAGACACAGAAATGACTCTGGATATAATTGCAAGTGATGATAAATAAAGTAAAAAAAGGAACTTTTTGATGCAAGTGACACATAAAGTAAGTGACTACAGGTCAGGAGGTTGCCGACAAATCCATATACAGCAGTGCAGACTGAACAGACAGAAATGCAGAGCTACCTGTGATTCTCTTTTGGGTTCTGGTGCAGGCTGAGCATCCTCTGGTAAGGCCTGCAGGAAGTTGGAGGGTACTAAACCTCTGTGTCCATTCAATTCTCCCTGGAAGATAAATACAACATCAGATACATGGGCACAGGGCTGTAATTCCACTAACAGCTTCAACTTACAGACAACACAAATTAAAGCCATAGCTAGTTTCTGTGAGCTTTTACAGTTGTTGTTCTGACCTCTCTCATTACAGTTTACTTTATATTATATATAACCAGTATATAATAATAATATATTATAACTAAGCTATTAGCATTGTATTTTTATATCTATGAAATGAAGTGTAAATCATAACTGCCTTTCACTAATGACTTTGAGTGTGACGTTACCACTTACGTAGAAGAAACCGTCTTCGTCCATGTCTCCAAACACCTGTATGATGTCTCCTGCACTGAAGGTCAGCTCGGCCTGAACAGAGCCATAAACAAAAAAACACAACAAACAGATAATGAACAAAACCTACTAATAAATACACAGGATCTTGTCTGTTTTACTATTTCTATTAGGTGTATTCAAGCCTGACCTCTATGTCAGTGTTGGGGGAGCTTTCTCGTGGATCGTAATCAAAGATAGCGACCATCCTGCGAGCTCCTGGGGCTGGGTTCCCCACAGCTGCAGCGGTCTGGCTGGGATCTGTCAGTTAAACACAGAAACAGGGAAACTGAAACAGTTCAGTCTGACATCCTGATAATTAGACAAGTGAGGCATTTGTGCAACTCCAATCAGCCCATCAGCACCATGCTAAGCTGAAGAAATGTCACAATACTGCAGTCAAACACATGCACATACAAGAACAACAGGAGATGAGCAATGAGAGTTAGCATTTTTATTTCCATTTTAAAACGCTGCAGCAGATTGAGCTGTGCTGCTAAACATCAGTCGGAGCAAACATATGTCATGGGGTGAAGAGTGAACCTAAAACTTAGCAACACAGTAAAAATGAAGACAAATTAAATTATTTGATGATTAAATGATGCCACTTGAACTGTGAAATGAAAACAGTTACGGGAAAGGCCTGGTTGACACTTATTATATTTATGACTTGGGGTAATTGAAGAACTTAAAACATTTGTACTTTCTAATACACTAATACACTAGGCCCTTGTAAGGATGGATGAGGGTAAGTCCTGGTGCTACCAGCTGCTTGAATAGTCTTCATGTTTGTAACCACTAAAAAAAAGAGGCACAAAATGGTACTGAAACACATCAAATATCAGGTAAACACATGTTGGTTTCCGGCGAACCAGCCGTTTGATCATGCAGGCGCAGGCAGAGAGGGAGAGAGTCAAAGCACCAACTACAAACCTTGACTGGAGGAGTCTACGCCCTCCTCCCACAATGCTGCAGACTCCACTGTAAGAGAAGGGGCGAGGGAGAGGAGCATAAACACAATCGCAGAAGAACAGGACAAAGCCAAAAGTTCTGAATTTGTAGTATGTCTCAGTCATGTGGAGATGTGACAGATGATCAGGGGGGATGGTTGTTTCATCAGGTGACCTTAAGATAATCATGTAATACATCAGAGACATAGCGCCAGATTCGGCTGCTGTAGTGTAGAAACATATGTGGAGAGTTTTTAGTTCTTTAGGCTCTGAAATAAACTAGTAGACACAACATTAAAGTGCCAAATCTCACCTTTATTTTGAGCAGGTTTACATCAATATCAAAATAATAGTCTGTATAGCCCTTTTAACACACAGTACCCAATTTGCGAAGGTTCAAAAGTAATTGGACAGAGGGCTACTAAATGATGCTTGGGCAGCTGTGTCATTTCAACATCATGCAACACAGAGTTGCCATTTAGCCTGTGGTGGCTGTCTGTGACAAGTAAAGAGGTGAGTATGCACATGAAAAAGATAATAGTGAGGCAGATATCAAACCTCTATAACACTCATGGAAAGTGTGGATGGAAAAAGGAACCGTAACACCTCATGTGTCAGGCTAGCTTTGTTTTGGCTTGGGAGTGTCTGGCTACCAATGGAACTGGCACACTGGCATTTATTGGCTATTTCACTGCTGGCCGAAGCAGCAGGTATGAATATAGAGATATGCAGGAAAATTCTATGTGCAGCCAAAGTAAAAAAAAAAGGGCTTTTCAGGGTGAAGATGTGGAATATTCCTGACAGCCTGACTTAGTGTACCGATCTCGAACGGATTCTTTTGCAACTCATTTGCTGAAGACCAGAATAAAGGCCGAGGGACCACATGACGAGCAAAAGCTGAAAGTGTCTGCATGGAAGTGCTGGGAGAACATCACCAGAGAGGACACAAAGCATTTGCTGATGTCTGTAGGTCAAAGATTTCTGGCTGTCATTGCCTGTAAAGGATTTTCCACATTGGCACTTTAATATAGTATCAGTTATTATCTTTCAAATTGAATAACTGCTCAAGTACAGTTTGGATTCCATGCATGAATGTATTGCATGAAAATCCAGCAGCTGTGAATTTGCTGCTTGAATGTTATTAATAGAATCCAAATCATGAAAAACAGTTACTTTAAATAGCTTATGAACATTAAGAAAGCGTAACGCTAGGCATAATAATAGAACATGAAACTACTGCAGAGGAGATTTATTCATAGTGGCTATTTTTTACCATAATGCTGAGAAGCTGTCTGATTTCATTACTACAGCAGCTGACCTAAAAATCCCCCCTGGTCCACAGAGTGAGAAGCAGCAAGAGAAAGACGGAAAGAGAAGCAAACCAGAGAGGAGAAGAAAGGAGGGAGACGGGAAGCCGCATTCTGCAGCGAGACACACCTTTCTTGGATCGTCTCGGTTTCGGCGGTGGAACGGGGCGACGTGGAAGCTGTGCGTGTGTGCGAGTGCCTTTATGGAGTTTTTAAAAAGGAAAACCAAAATAAAATAACAATAATTCGTTGAGAGAAGCAGACCAGACAAAATAAGACAATGAAAAGCCAAGTGGAGGAGAGCAATTTAAAAATGACACCCAGTGAGCAGCAGACACGGCAGTGAGAACAAGTGGAAGTGAAAAGGTTAAACCATCTGTAAACACTGCTCCGGGTAGAAAGCAGGAAACAGAAGCAAAGTGTCTGCTTGAGTTTGCTGGGTGGCTCGTTACCACTCACCACAGGCAAACACTTTACTAACTACAGGCAAACAGTTCATTCTTTCGACACCTGCATGAAAACGCAGCCTGAGTGAGACTACGTAGATGGTTATGATTTCCTAGATAGCAACACAGAGTACAAGAAACCATCAAATTGTCCTCAACAACACCATGGTTAACATTTGGAGTTCTTTTTTTGAAGGAAATGTATTCTGACCTGATGAGCCAGAGGAAGCTTTTAATTCAAACAGATAAAAAATATGCCAATGTGTGGATTCTGTGGAACTTGTGCTGCTATTTTCACTTACCACTTAAACATGAACAGCAGTGATATTATGAGTAAGACATCACAATTTAGACCTATGTCCAAATGTCTAATTTCTCAAGCGTAATGGTTGACAACATAACAACATAATTTGGCACAGAGTTTGGTCTTTAGGTACCTACTACATCCACCACATACCTATCTTCTCCATAGAGGCCGCTGTGGACAAGAAGCCCTGCTGCAGTAGCTGATGCCGCGTCTCTTCATCCTCCACCTGGATCTCAGACACCATGTTACACGGCACATAGCCCAGACGACCATCAGACTCACCTCGGTAGAACCCATCTGCGTCTTTATCTCCGTAGACCTGATGAGAGTAATGTAACATGTCTTTATTGAACTGGAACTCTGGAGGCTCTTTCACAGGTGGAAAGTGTAACACAACAGACTTCACCTGTTTGTTTAAGCTTTTGTAACATTTTGTAGGTCACAGTTATAGAAATGTGCCATAATCACTCATAAGGGAACTGCTGCATCCATTTGATCTCTCTCTAATGTGCATGTTAACACTGTGTGTGTGCTGTGGACTTGATATTGTTTTAGCAAACATGGCCAGCATGTTAAGTTGGCAGTATAATACATGTCTCAAATACTACTTATGAGGGCTGGTTGATTGTCAGGAACCTGCATGGTCGCTCTGAGCTATTAAGGACGAACCTTGATGATCTGTCCTTCAGCAAAGGGCAGCTCCTCTTCAGCAGCGTCAGGATTGGGTGACATGGTGGCAGGATCATAAGGGAAAAGGGCCACGAAGATGCGTTTGTCGCCGTCTCCTTTCATCTTTGGTGAATCAAAACCACCTGCAGACACACATACAGGATTGGAATTAGATTGGAAAGGAGGAATTTTGGCACATTTTTCTTTAAAACACTTTTGGCATTTGCTTATGCAGAGCTGCCACAGCATTTCAGTTGGGTGGAGGTCTGGACTTTGACTAGGTCATCTCAAAACTTTAAAAAAAATTTTTTCAGCCACTCTGATCTAGATTTACTGGTGTGCTTCAGATAATTTTCCTGTGACTCAATTTCGACCAAGCTTTAGCTCTCAGACGGATGGCCTCACAGCAAAAAAAGTTACGTTGTTGTTCATCTGAGGTTATATTTGCCTAATATTAAGACCTGCTATGATTGGAAGTTTTTACACAACAAAACACAGAACTAAAAGGTGGGGTGCTAACATTGGAACGTGACTGTAACTATGGATTTAAGAAGTTGAACCTAAAACAAATACAAATCTGCTCATTCTGGTTCCATTTGCTTGGTGGAGCTTCTTTAATTTGAGGATCTGATGCATTTATTTGTTGTTGTGGGTTTGGATTCATGGTCAGACAAAACAAGAGATTTAAAGATGTTATTGGGCTTAAAATTGGGTTTAAAATTATAATATCGTACGGAGAAAACAATTAATCTATTAATTGAAAAACTAACTGATAATGTATGTGATCATTTGTTGCAGTCCTAATGATTTAAAAAAAAAATTATTTCACACAGCAGATCTGTTTCAAAGAAACCATGCACAGCTTGAAATAGTGAAATCTGTCGTCCCCTCCCCCACCAACCCACCAACTGCAGCGAACAGTGTATGCCCAGCAGAGGCATGTCCTTAAAAGAGGTAATCAAGCTAAACCACTGATCCTAATCTGTGTGAACTGTTTGACAAATGTGCACCCATACATGATGTGCAGCAACTGAGCAACAGGGGAAACGGTGTTTGACCCATTGTCTAACCTAAATCCGATGGAGTTCACTGAAAATACAGTTTCAAGCACACATTAAATAAAACTACTTATATAATCAAACATGCTTTTAATTAATGTCAAAGATCATGCAGAGCTATTCTTACATTTGGCTGGTAGTGCAAACCAATACCAATAAAACAATCCCACAGGATTGCAAACATGAGGTATGACTTGAGGGTAACTTTGTAACTTTTGTTTGAAGAGCTGTAGTGAGACGTTAAGCTGCACTGAAGAGACGTTTTCTCTATCTCATTAGGAAGATTTGGCCCCATCTGTGGCAAAAGTCATGGGCAGAAAACTTGCATACTTTCACATCCTCACTGATTTTCTAGTAGATAGGAGAGAACTTCTCCCTGCTCCCTTCCTCAATCTGTGTGCACGTGTATGCTTATGCCTTTATGTGTGTAGTCAACTGTACGCCCACACGTACACCAGAAAGGTCAGGTTTACAAAATGAATGTGCAGTCTGTGTCATCAAGGCAAATGAGGAGGTGAGAAAGGAGAGAAACGAGAAGAAGCGGGTAAAGGAAGGTGTGATAGATAGGAAGAGAAAGGGGTTCATCTGTCCACACACTGAGCCTGTTTCTCGGCTGGTTAAGCGAGGTTACTATTTTAATGTCTATTTTAATGTCTGTCATGTCCTGTCATGACAAGCCACTTGGGTTAAGCCGGTTCTCAGCTTAGTAGGCTTTCTCCCACTTCTCTACAGCACCTCCTCCTTTCTGACCCCCTCCCCCCTCCTTACACAAGTTGCTAATCTGACTACCATCATGGGAGAGAGGGTAGGCAGAAAACAGAAAGCACAGGTGTCTGAGCAGCGCCTCATACACGTCCACCGTCACGGCATATTTACATTAACAGAGGCAAAGAGACAGAGCTAACAAGAAACAGCACAGGAAGGAGTCAACGACCTTTGAGTTGTCTGGCCTGTAAGCATGCTGGATTAGCAGACAGCTCAGCCTGGCCTCCCCATGATGGACCTGCCTCAGCTGGAGGGATTTGGCCGTGCTCCTGCTCAACATACAGAGAAAGAAAGAAGACAATATAAAACATGTCTAACACAGAAAGACAATCACAAATAGGGAGGAGAGGACACACCAGGGTTTAGAAAAATTGAACATCAAATGCATCCTGTTTCCAGCATTCTACTGTGTCAACATAAACATGTTCCTTTTTTGCATTATGTTGCATTATATGGTGGTTTTAGCAGTCACACAACAAAGCACACACACTGTAAGCGAACATGGGACAAGGCAGCAGTGACTAATTTAATACAAGAGTTGGGTGGGTTCCAGGGTGTAGGAGAATTTGACAGCTGGAGGAATTAGTGCAGCAGACAGAGAGAGAACAGGTACAATAGCTGTGCTTCAACCTCTGCTGGATTATAAAGATTAGAGAGAAGAGAAGTTAGAGGCCGGCCAATCGTGATGAACTTGTTTAAATTATTTGGCTACACTTTGGCATCTCAAGCAACATGACTTTACTGAATAATTTATTGTAGGGTGCATGTCTTTTTTTTTCTTTTTAAATCAAGTGACCAAACCTCCCTCTGTCCACTGCAGTGATGATGTAGGACAATTAATTTGTTGTTTGCTGAGCAGGTTAAAGCCACACTGCTGCAGGGGAGAGGAGCAGGCTGAGACAACACACCCATTGCGGCTGGCCTGCAGTGACGTTTACCAGCGGATCAACCTTCTTCCCTTGGCTGTGAGGAAGTCTGCAGTGCTCCATTTGAGCCCCCTCCACCCACCACTCAGAGCTCATTTTCTCCACCACCACCTCTCTAGGTCTGTACTCCACAGGGTCCTCACTGTCATCTGTGCCGTAGTCCACGTCGATCTCCACCTCACGACCAACAGGTGACTTCAGAGACCGTACTGTCTTGCTGATCGGGTAGGTTTTTGGCAGGTTAAGGCCATGGCTCAGGTTTAATGCTGCAGCAACAGCCATCTGACTCCTGAGCATGGCCTCCCTCCTAAGGCGGTCCCCTAGCCCTCTGAGCAGTACTCTCTCTCTGCTGTCGGGGGTCGGCTGGGGAGGACAGCGAGATGAGACTCGCCTACTGGTGGGACCCTCATATAAACTATTGTTGTCTTCTTCAGAATAACCGATAGTGTCCACTGTGTCTGCATAGTGCACCCTGTGCTGTGTCTTAGGGTTGACCCGCAAGGGTCTGTGTGTGGGTAAAGGCTCTTTGGTGAGGGATCTGGGATCCCTGTTGAAGTGGTGATGGTGAGGGGGAATGTGTGGATGCGCGTTAGGATTAGGGTGATGCTGGTGGGGATGGTGGAGGCGCTCTGAGTCTCTGGGGTGAAAGTGGCTGGGCCTGGGCCGAGGATGAGTGTGGTGGATTAAAAGGTCTTCTTGACTGCTATCTTCCTCTTCTGTCACCTCAGGAATGCTAAACAGCTGCTTGCTGTGGTGGACCTGTGGGGGCAACTTAAGGATCCTCTCAAGGACCTCCTCATCACTGTCTGGAGTCTCCAGCTTACATGACTACAAGGGTCCAGGTCAAAGCATGCAAGATTGGGTTGGTGAAGGTGAGTTGTTCAGTGAAAATGAGAGAAGTGCAGACAAAGTAGATGATAACCCGGCCATGCAAAGAAAAGAAAAAGAAAGAGGAAGAGCAAACAAAAACAATCAAACATGATCAGGACAATGACAGAAGCCAGTAAAGAAATTAAGTAAGCAAAAAGCATGTTTCATCCAAAAAGCCACATTTTGACAGCAACACATGTAATACACTCATTCCTTTACCCTGTTCGCTCCAACTGTGTGTCCCCTGGCTTGTGCTTCCCCGAGATGGTCAGAGTAGAGTTCCTCCTCTTCCTCCTCCAGGATGTCTGACAGGTCTGAGCGGCTGTTGTCTGCATGGTAATCGCTGGGAGGCTCCACAAGCCCTATGCCATAACTCTGTGAAATTGTATACAACACTTGGCATCAAATGATTCAATGTGAATTTGTAATGAACCTACTGTAATAACATTCCACAATTTAGGCTTTCTTAACAGGATGCTAAAAACTGTGCAGCAGATTTCTACTTTACAAGCAGCAGGTCCTACAAGGATATTTCAATGCCTGCTTCCTTCAAAGTTGGTAGCTGCTCAAACAACTGAACATCCAGTATAAACTGTTCTATATGATCTATATGATATACAACCTGCACTTCCACTGTGTGAAGTTTAGAAAATGAATTGTTGAATTAAACAATGCCTGTGGTGGTTCAATTAAAGATTCTGCCACCCCACAATGTCCCCCCTCCCAAAAAATTCAGCTACACCCACATACTATAGTATTTTATGTGGTGAAGAGTATTAGACTGTGTATTTCCAGGAGGTGTAGGATGAGCAGCATGTTAGCAAGGCAGCAGCTCCAATGCTTCATCTGTGTCTACACAGAATAGAATACAGTTGAGGTGTAAAAATATGCTTTGTATCATGTTTATGCACACAAAGCATTAGGAAAACACCATCTGTTGATTAATATAAGAGTGCATCTGTTTTGTCAGATGTGTGTGAGATGGATGACTCTCAAAAATGCAACTGGGATGCCCCTGGTGTGGACATCCTGCTAAGCTACTGTGGGCAGTGGGCTGACCTGCTGCCTCCTGCAGTATGCTGGCTCTTGGTCCTGTCTCAAGAACTCCTCGATGGACACCAAGCGGGTGTTTTCTCCTTCCTCCTCTACCTCTGACTCCAGGGGTGAAGTGCTGGGTGGTCGGAGGAGGTTAGTGTCTTGAGGGATATGGAGGTTAGTGATGGGAGCTTTGGGTGGGGTATGAATGCGCTCAGGGGTCCCGAGATTGGCACTGGGGTCCTCGATGAATTCTGTGATAGATGGGAAAGGACGTATTGTTCCAGGGCTGTCTGTGTCTCTTTGCTGCTCGAACACTGCTGCTGCTATTACTGGTGGTTGTGCAGGTGCTGCTACTGGGGATGTGTGAGGTGCTGACGTGGTGGGGGAGGTCACATTAACCTAAAAAAGAGAAAGACAGCCAATATTCAGTAATACTATTTAGAAGAGAAAAGAAACCTAGAAGCAAGTTGAGATGGCAGAGTGAGGATTACCACTGGCGTGATGGTGGAGGCTGCTGGTACAATGGCCTCACACACAGACAAGGCAGCAGCAGATGAGGGGTTGGCCCAGGCCTTCACATATGAGGCTGATGAAAGAAGATCTTCTGAGTGGAGAGCATGAGGAGGGTTGGCAGTAGCCTCCACTGTGAGACCAGTGATGTATGTGTCTGATGGCATAGTGCTGGGCAGCACAGACACTTTGGCAGCAGAGTTCATGTAGGATGGTGTCGAGGGCAGGTTACTGGGACCTACTGGGGTGCAGGGTAGGGGGGCTGGCACAACTGGGGTGGCGACAGCTGGGCCTGCCATGATGGCAGCCAGCTTGGAGGGAACATTGACTGGCAAAGAGTCGCAGGACTCCCCGTGGGCAGACATGGTGCGGACAGTGAGCTCCTGAGCTGCATGCAGGGACTGGATCTGAGACGGGCCCAACAGGGCACTACCGGCTGTTGGGGAAGACACCTCCAGTACCTTGGATAGTTATAAAACTCATTACCATCTCAAATATATTGAATGCACAGCTTGACTGAAAAAAATCAATGAGAAGTTCTTGCCTTTCTCCTATCAGCATATATAGTGTACCCAGTGACGCGGACTCCGTTGGAGGTCCCAGCAGCATCTATAGTGACTGGCAGCCAACTGATGAGGGCAATCCCTGGAGAAGGACCATGCTCCAGCTGTACATCGAGAGGAGCATCAGGGGGACCTGCAGGGATTTAAAATATCACACCAAAGTCAGTGGTAAGCAAACTATAGAAAAGTATGTTTTATATATTATGTTTTATATATTATAAGTGAGTAGTCACACTGAAAATACAATGCTTAAAGAATTATCACAATGGGCTACCAAGAAAGTTGCTGTCTAACCCTACAGGCAAAGTAAGAAATTTAGAAACCGTATACCTGGATTCCCAGAGTGTGGGCATGAAACTTAAGCAAATTTAAATGATTATTTACAAAAATACAACTCAAATCTAATACGATACCAGTCCCTACCAATCCCCAAAATATGCATCTTGCAGGCCTAAGGTTTATTATGAGAAGGGCAATATTCTAACACAAACTGGTGCATCAAAAACTCAACAAAAGATCAGTGATGGGGCTTCTAAATACCAAAAACTCACATTGGGGTTCCTCGTTCATTAACATGGAATTCTGCTTCTCCTTTGTGGGCCTTTTTGTTTATGAGAAATAAATTGTGTGCCAGTGTGTTCTGGTTATTTAATAGAAGAAAATTCAATTCAGAGCAGCTCAATAAACTATGTCTTTATATAGGGGATAGAGAATCACCACTACTGAATATTATTATCTTAATTTGCATTGTAACACATCTGGTTAACATTTCACTGTGGTAACCATGTGTTTCTAATTCAAGAGCTGTCCAACATTTCAATAACTGTTAGGAATCATTGCATGTCACACAGTGATAGTGTCTGTAAAATCTCAGTCATTGACAGACACACAAACACCAGAGCTTATGCACAAAAATATATGCATTTTGAATTAATATTACAAGTTCAGATAATTTAATTATCTAATGGGATGGCATGTCTGGGAAGTATATCTGATTTTTTCCATACTGAAAATTAGCTAATGTTTGATGGAAGTACATCAGAAGATATTTTACGTTACTGAACTGACCTGCCATCAGTGTGGTGAAGGTAATTGTAGCGCTTCTGTGTTCACGTCGCTCCACAGGTAACTCCCATGGTGTACGGTGCGGCCGTGCCTCCACTTTGACTGTGTACTGCAGGCTGGGCAAGAGGTTATTGAGGCACAGCGAGTAGCAGCCAGCCTTTACCAGCTCACACTCCTCATCATTCAAGGACACAATGTGCACATAGTTACTGTTGCTGGGCAGCCAGGTCAGGTTGGCAGAGGTGGCGGAGATTCTATTCACACGCAGCTGTGTGGGTGCCACACAAACGTCCCGACCAACCAGCATGCTGCAGCGCAGCTGGTCTGAGAGACCCTTCTCTGTCAGGCTTTGCACTGACACGCGGTAGGCTTTGAGGTTTATATCTAGCCGCTCCAGCACCGCTTTGGTCTGGGCACCAAAGGGCACGTTGAGCCGCAGCTCCTGGTCCACGTACACATTATAGCTCCACACGTTGCCCCACCCAGCCGGCACTAGTGGAGGGTCCCAGCCGATGATGATGCTCTTGGCAAGCTGCTTGATGAGGGTGAGCTTACGTGGGTAAGGCACAATGTCCACTCCCACTTCCTCCAAATCCAAGTCCAGGCCGTTTGTGAGGGGGGCTGGGACAGCCAAGGCCGATGCTGAATCTGAGGGAGCTGAGGCGGGACCAGAGGTAGCAGGGGCCTCTGTCCTTTCTGAGGAGCCCATGTGGAGGTGACGCTGGTGGCTGGCACTGTGCAGGCTGCTGTCTAGCAGGGAGTTATGGGACACATCCCCTGTCTCTGGATGGTGAGTGCTCATAACATCATCATCCGATACGCGTTCCACAAAGTTAGAGGGGACCAGCCCTCTCCGTCCATCCATCAGCTCACCTGAAAGGAGCTACGTTTATATAATACTGAACACCGTGTAATGTACAGACAGGAACATGACATCATAAATAGAAAACCTACCTTCATAGAAGCCATCATCATCCATGTCGCCATACACATAGATGTATTCTCCAGCAGTGAGTGGTAGCTCCACTTCAGGGTTGTCATTGGGTCCATCGTATGGATTATAGCTGTTTAAAGTAAATTTGCCTGAAAGTTATTTTTATCGCCAACAAAGTGCTGACAGCATAATGAGCTGATTTCTGTCCTAGTATAACTACCTGTATCTTGCAATGAAAACCTGAAGCTTTGCTGCTCCTCTACTGGTGGTGTAAGGTGCGGGGGCCACATCAATGTCCAGCTCCTCTACTTCACTGGCAGTGTCCACCTGAGAACACCATGAACAGAGGGTAAATTACTAGAATCTTTAGGCAATCCTAAAGGCTGTTTACATTAATGTAAATAAACATTAAAAATTGAAGAATAGGAAAGAAAAAAAAAAGATTTTATTACTCTAACACTGTAACTCTACATGTGGAGTGGAGCAACTGTTGCCTTGAATACACAAGCATCACACTATTGACAAAAAAACCTAATTACACTCAGCTGTCAGTTGATTAGGTACACCTAGATAGAAAAATAGCCTGGCAATAAATCCTGCATTCATCAAGGTGATAATGTTCTGTTTTTGTTGAACTCAATTTATGATAATTTTGGAGGAAGTTTCAAATATTTTTGTCTAGAAGGGCAACATTCAGTATTTCTCTCGATCGCTCTATCAGGAAGCACTAGTACTATTAAATCTGGTGTTAGATGAGTGTACATTTTACACATATGAAATTGGTGACTGTTCCACGACTGTCTGGAAATCACTGTGAAGCAAATCATTGTTGACTGTAAATGACATTTTACTGTTTTTATTTGACCAAAACAGGAAGAAATGACTTGACTTTAAACAGTATAATTCATTTCTGGAGGAATCTATTTACTGTAAAAACAGAACTAGTTATTAGTCATCATAGATGCCCGTTCACATGAAAATTCAATATTCCTGTTATATGATTATTAGAAGAGAATAATCTTGATACCTCATTTGGATTTCCATTCATACTGACTGCACACAATAAAGTTAGAGAGGTTGTATATTTATAACTCCCTGAATAAATCTTTTTAAGGACAATCACTTACAACTACTACTGTATGACCTTCATAATCCACAGTGGCTAGTGGATTTTTTGACTAAATGTGAGCTTTATTGAACATCAGGTGGACGAGTGACTAGATGGAAAACCCACCCATCTGTCTGCCATGCAAGATTATTCAGCAACAGCCTATACTCATACAAAATGACAGGAGGGTTGTTTAATGCATTAAATCCACGCAAGCAATGTACACGTTCATGGCCACCTTGTTAATCTTGATGAATGATCTGCCTGTCTACGCAGAGACGAGGAACGCAAGGGAGCTGTGGGCAGTAGTTCTGCATAATGAACATGAAGAGACTAAAGGGGCATTGTCACAAACCTACAACTTGAAATTCAGTGTTAACACTCACCAACAGCTCAAATGTGGGTAAAAAGAAAACAATGTTACCCAGCAGTTATTAAGAGGTTCTGGTAGCTGGTAGCTTTTGAGAGTATAGTAGCTTTTGTAGTAGCTTTTGTATATCACTAACTAATAGCTGCATTCAATTTAATAAAATGTAACTAAAAGTAGTTTAAGTAACTATAGTATCTATAATAATCACTGTGTGGTAAACATTACTAATGGATTGCAGTAAAGTACACACTGTATAATGATGTTTTCAGCAGCAAAACTCTAAAAAACTAAATTAAAAACTAAAAGGCTGATTTGTGCTTTTATGATGACATTAATAGCAAGAGGTGGACTGGAGGACGGCTGGTACCTCGTGTGTTGGGCTTGACTTGTGCGGACTGAGGTGGGTGTCAGACTTGGGAGTGAGGTGTGTGGTCTCTGACTTGCTGGAGGAAGAGGCTGACTTGCTGACACTGATGGTGGGCAGCTCTCGATGCTTGGTCACAGGCGAGCGCTCCACCCTGCACAGCCCTGCGGCGTGCGGCGTGGCTCCCATTCGAAGCGCTGCAGCCACATCTAGCAGAAGAGAGAGAGATAGAGAGAGGAAGAGGATAACACATAAGCTGCGACTTTACTAGACACTTCCAGTGCTCTCACTGGTTCACCTGGTTGAACCTGTGAGCAGCTAGGAGGATGTTGTCAGTGGTTGACATGCAGGAGGCTCAAGGTTAAACCTGGCTGATTAAACAGTGGAGGAAAAATCCTGTCTCCATCTGTCTGAGGTCAGAGGTCACGCTACCTTGTGCAACGTGTCACACCAGTGCTGCTAAGGGGCTTAACTGGTTCCACGGCCCACAGATATTTCTCTGACCCTCATGTGATGGCGAGAATTACAGGCAAACTCTGTTACAGAGCTGGACTGTGATGGTGTTGGTGAAATGAGGGGTTAGAGCATGCTGTGCTTTTTGACTGTGCCCAACACGTATTTTGAGGAACAGAGACACAGTGAGCATCGAGCGGATCATTACCCTCAGGGCAGGAGAGAGTGTCTCCTCCCTCGAGACTCCAGAAGGCTATTTCACCCAGAGACACCATGTCCCATAAGCCACCAGTGCAGTCTAAAACACATGAACAGCGTAAGAGAAAAACGTTGGAGACATTTGTGGGTTACATACAGTAGAAAACGTGGATTAGATCTGTTGATGGTGGATTAGAACTGATGTTATGTTGAAGGCAGCTGTGGATGAGACTGCATCATAATGAATTTCCTTAGTCTTTGCTGGTTTAAAATACACACATAGCAAACACACACATAATACAAAAAACAGGTGTGAAGATCATTTTAGGCATAATGTCATGCGCCCTTGCTGTTTAAAGGAAACTACACTGATATTATATTGCAAATGAATCAAAGTATTCTGATCCTTTAACCTTGTTTCACCTCTTTATTAAATATCTTTTAAAGCGCTAATTGCAACAAAGATGAAGCGCTAAAGGTCATAAGAGGTACAACTAACAGCAGGTCTATCATGGCCTGAAACACTCAACAACTACTGTTTTTGTTTGTGAATACATGTCGCCGCCGCTCACCTCGTTCAGCAGTCAGGCCTACCCCATTGGTCAAAACAGAGAGGCTGGGATTGTTGAGAAGGCTAGAGCTGGACAGGTCCACCTTGGAGGCCTGCAGTCGAAATTTCTCCAACTCTTGGGACAGCAAGCCAAACTGTTCGCTCTGGCTGCGACATTTCTCCTCCAGCTCTCGTACCTTTGACTTCACGTAAGATGTAACAAACACATAGAACAGGCACACAGTAAAAAATAAGGTTTTACAGGTCAGTACGAAGTTAACTGGGATAATCCACCATCCTACACTATTATATATCAATTTGAGATAATCAGTACATTTCAAGTAAAAACAACTTTCTTTAATACTTTTCAGTGTCATGCAGAAACCTTTAATGTCTATACAATAATTTCCCTTGTCACAAGAGCTCTTTTTTTCTTATCATTGATGTACATGTAAACACACATGTTCACCACATGTGAGCTTACACAGTTGTAATTATTACGGTTGGTGGACAAATGGAATGATACAATCTGGCAAACATGAAGCATAAAGAATAAATTAAGTACTACAATGCAATGGGTTAGGTTTCTGCAAGACAGGGAATATAAACTGTCACTGAAACACTTGTTAAGGCTGCAAACACAGGACAAGGAATTACAGGAGCACTGGAAAAAAACAGGAGGGAAATAAAGGCGGGCGGCTTTCTGTTCAGATGAGAAACAGGAATAAAAACCAGAGTTAGAGGGGTCGCATAGCTTATGAGACGTTATAATGCTGTGCTTCTGTCTTACACTGCATTCACTTTACCAAAGCCACTTGACAGCAGGGTTATTTGTCAGAACACTACAGAGGTTTGTTTAAGCCCCACTGAGTTTCTATATGTGGCAGATTTCACTTCCGGTTGCGGTGGGAGTTTCCTGGCAGGCTGATCTGACAAAAAGCTTCTGCATGAAACTGTCTGAACAACATTTCCTGTTAGCTCTCACCTACGCAAAGCCCGGTCTGCAGGCATTTGTTATCTAACTACACTGAGCTGAAACGCTAATAAGCACTAAAACACTCAAAAAAACTCAAATAAATACTCATTGCTCATACAGCAATCCAACTCAGTGACGTGTTGGGTAAACACAATGCAAAATTCTACCTCAGTATAAAAAGATCAAATAACAATCCAGCATGATAGGTGAGCTCAATGCAGGTGGGAGCAATAGCTGTGACACGGATACACTGTTATCTGGCCTCATGTGAATGACTTTGGTAACCTAAAAAAATGAACGAGCATCAAATGAGGCCTCTATGGCGACATTAAGCATTTATGAATTTTTTTTTACAGTAATTGCTTACTCCCACATCCAATTTAAGTGTATGAACTATACAAAACACAAATGACACACAAACCTGACTGAAACTACAGGTTTTAAATCAAATGTACTGGGGTTTGGTGGTTCTATTTGCAGGTGCTAGGTAAGGGTTTTTGGCAGGAAGATATATTATTTAGCCAAGGACGTCAAGCTGGCTAAAGGTTAACAGTACCTGCATGCAGTCCAGTGTACTCTGGTTAGCAAAGAGATATCACAAAGGATAAAAAATTAAACATGCTTATGAAACAATGACTGTGGGAAAAGCACAGCAGCCTGAGTCCAGGTCAGCAACAAAATCCTGTCAGGAGGAAGTATCACTAGAATGTCTCTTAAGCCCTTAGCAAACAATGTGTGCTTTTCAAAGGACACACATATTCTTTCTAATCTTTAAAAAAACATGTTTTTACAGATTGAAAAAGGCAGCGTGTTAAATAGTCAACAACATCAGGCTTTCAGGACGGAAAGAGACTTTCTCCTGTGATGCTTTGGGTTTAAATAGAGAGGCAGAAAGTGAGAGAAACAAAGCAAGAGGAAGGAAAAAAGAAGCGTTTTTTTGTTGTTGTTTTTTTAAATGGAGCAACTATACTCTACCAGCTCTCTCCGTAACACAAGCTGAGTCAACTCCTAAAATAAAATACACACTTCATTTAGGAACAAACAAAACACACAGTGTGATGTAAGGAACACAGACAGCAGACATACGTGTATACAATCACCAACTGTGAATAATGACGTTTTTGCGTTTGTGCTGCAATCTTTTCGATCTTTTGTTTCTCATTACTCAAAGTCAGCAGCCATCCAGACAGATGGGGACTTCAACTGTCAGAGTCATTTTGAATTCAAAGTGTGCTCCACTCGCACTGAGAGCGAACGTAAACTTCACGAGGCAGCAGAGCAAGCCATCTGTTCAAACGGTTTTCCAGCCCTATGAGTGTGACGAAAATACAAGTATTTTCTGCAACTGCTTCTCTGCCAGGTGTTCAGATAAGAATAAAGAGCCCAGTGAAGTGTGTGTCCATGCTGCTTCAGTGGTACTGGGATGGGCTTTGTATACTGAGAGCGGGGAAAGGATTAAATATTGACCATCATTTTGCTTGGCTCGACACATTCAATAAAGATTTAGATCTTTATCCTGTCAGACTGAAATAAGGTAGTTCATGAGAGAAACACTGAGGAAGTCTGAAAAAGACTCCTCCTTTCTCTAATGTCAGTTGCACTTGTTTGTGAAACTTTAACACATACAGCTTTGATTTTTATTTTTGGTAAGTCACTTGAAGCATCTCAGAGTTTCACTGTATGGTAATAAAAGTTCAAGAGTAAATAAAAAACTCTTATTTGACTTGATTTGGTGAAACACAAACTCACCTCCAGCATCTGAACCACTCCTTCATGCTCCCTCTTGGCGAATAACTGAGCCTGATTGATTAAAAAGACATTAAAGTAAGTGTAACGTTGGTTATTTGATCATAACATTCAAATTCACAGCACAGCAAGCGCTGCTGGCTTAACTCAAAGCTCAGAGGTTGCCTCCTGCTGGATGAAGGAGCCCATTAACCACAAACAGGCTGAAATCAGCCATGAGCAACAAGTGTTTCTATCAAATATTTACAAGAGGCTGTTTTTTTTTTTTTTTTACCCGCTGTAACCGCTTGATTTCATCCTGTTTGAACTTAAGGATAGCCAGTGCCTGCTCATGTTCCAATTCCAGCTGCTGCCTTCGCTCGGCGACCTCTCGCATATGCTGTTCAGACCAAAAAATGATCAGAAGATAGTTTAGCATCATAAGGAGTGAAGCTGAAAATAAATCACAGACTATCTGACCGTAGCTGTACCTTTAGGACCTGCTCTAGGTTCTCCAGTTTGGCACGGAGTCTCTGGTTCTCCTCGAGAACTGAATTGTGTTGAGCGGTCACTTCAGAGAGACCTTCCCTCAGCTCCTCATTCTCAGCCCGAGTCTTGAGAAAACAAGAGCAGGTTAACAGACTGGATCATTTCATTTTTATTTTTGTAACCATCTGTCCCATCAGTCACTCTACACTTAAACTAAAGTCCACTGAGAAGCTGTTCACAGCAACTTTGGTTATAGGAACATTTATGGTGCTAAACAAATGCATCCCCAAATCCCAGCACTGTTGGAAGGAAAACATTATTGTTTGTAAAAACAGGATGGAGCTCAACAGGGCAGGGAGACACTGACCTGGTCGAGCAGCTGTGCCTTCCTCCTGAGGAGATCTGCCTCCTCCTTTAGGAGCTCATTTTTGCCTCGCTCATCCTCAAGCTGGCTCTCCTGTTATGAAACCAGAAGAGGAAATCCATATCTCCCGCATAAACATTATGTCCACTTGTGTCACGCTTAAACCAGACTGGAGGGCTGCCAGAGAGCACACGAGAAGGAAATACTAGAGTAAGAAGATTGCTTACCAAATCCAGACATCTCTTCTGTCGCTTCTTTACTTCATGCTCAAGGTTTTCACATTCTTTTCTCTTCTTGCTCAACTCACTTTCCTGAACAAACAATGAGAACAAAGCAAAGATGGTTACACTAAATCCTGAAAGTGGCCCTGAAACCAGATCTAGATTATTACACAAAGAAAGAGCAGGATAGACTGCACAAGAGCAAAACAATGACAACACAATGTGTAATATTATGACAAAACGACTTGCATTTATATTACATTGGCTTAGTAGTTGCCATATTGACCTCTGACCTGACAGCAATGAGGTATTACAAAGCTTAGCATCCTTTAATTATTCTAAATGCAGCTTACATACAGGACCAGCATAGGAGAAATCAGCTTATTTCAGCACGACCACAGGACCTCAATCAAGTATTACCACTGTGACTGTGTGTGTGTGTGTGTGTGTCTGTGGAGGCTACACAACAGACAGGCTAATTGCAGACCACCAGCAGCTGACGAGAGGAGATATTGTCCTCTCACCAGCGATGAAATAGCAAGACAACAATGATAATTAAACTGCAATTTGTGGTGTGATTTGCTTCACTGTGCATCAGTTACAGCTTTACAGACCTGAATAATGTTTATCAAGTAAGGATGCTATGTTGTTGTGAAACATCTCACTGAACTGTTTATCAGCTGTGGCTCCAGTTTTTGTTAGATACTCCCAATTTGCATTCTCCAGTTCTCTGTGCTACATTGGTCTGTCAGGCCAGAGGATAGTAGACAACCACGTCTCATACACATGGAGTCACCATTCACGTTTTCTATCTTAACCATGCACCTAGAGCTATTTATGATTGAATTAATCCTAGCTATCCATCAGGTTCTGTATGAAAAAGGTAGTTAGCCTGTGTTGTATGATGAAGGTCACCCTAAAAACAAACCAAATATAAAAACAGTCAAGCTCCATTAAATATGTTTTCAACATGTGCTTTGTTTACTGAAAAAACAAACAGTCTCTCCTCAACTAGAAAGGTTTTAGATGCAGCAAAGCACAGTTTTTATTATCATCATCAGCTACTATGTCATTATCACATTCCCTGACCCCGTCATAGGACTTTGGTAAAATGAGATCGCTGTGTGTGAAGCAATTCTGCACTACAGCACTCTTCTGTTTCCAAGGGACAAGATCAAAATAATCCCAGCATTACATAACAGATCTGACCGTAGTCTTTCCTTCAGTGGCAGGCAGCTTTGAAGCATTGAAATTCAAGCTTCAGTATGATATGAAAATGCAAAATGGATTGCCAAGTGTTATTCCTGCAGTTTGGTAGGGTGGGTAGGACACTCATGAATGGCAGAAAGGACTCATCTGATGGTGACATTTAATAACCCTTTGCATTACATAGTTTCACATTTCAGCATTAAATGAAATAACAGCTCTAGGATGGAAGTCATTATTGCAATTTCCTTTCATGAACAGTTTTGTCCTCAAAGCAAATTGTCAAAATAAAATTTAGTAATACGTGTTCTCACCAGAAACTGTAGGCGCTGCTCCTCTGTGTGTACCTCCTGATGGGAGGGGGTCGGGCTAAGGCCCGGTTGGGGCGTCACTCGCAGCCCCGACTCCTCCTCCTCTCCGGGAGTCTTCTCACACCTGGATGGAGCTTCATCTAATCCCACACATGGGGTCTTTCCTACAACCTGACAGGGACAGAAAGAATAATTCAGTCAGTCTCTTTACATATACAGAGGTCCTCTGGAAAAGCTGAGATCCAGCATGTTGTACTAAAAAGGGTTCAGTTCCTAAAACAAGACCTTAACATTAACAACCTTAGCTGCCCCCCACCCCCCACTGTGAGTGAGTGGTCTGACTATAATCAGCGAATAATCCCAGGGAAATCCCTGTAGCCTGCAACATGACTGGAACACATCAGCAGGAAGCCTGTCTTTTCTAATAAAGCTGCATACAATGACTGGAATGTTTCACAGCAGGCAAAGTATTAACCAATTACTATTACACATTCATTTTTATTAACTGTATGAATTGTCTAAGTAGGATCCAGGTGGGGGACAGGCTGACATTGGTTAAGGGTTAAGAGTCGGGAATCAATATCTAATTTTAGAGCAAACCTACTTATGCTCAGAGTAGAACTGTGCTAGTGCCGCCAAGGCTGTGACCCTATAACAGGATCAAAGTCGCTCTGCCATGTGATGCAAAGGGGATCTCTCCTTTACACTCTCCTTCCTGTTTCTGTTAGCCACTAAAAGGTGTATCATTCAAGACTTTGGGTTTTGATCCCACTTGAATATTTCTCTAAGAAGTGTGAGAATAGATGTATTCACTGAAGCAACAATTTCTGTGCTGGGGGGCATCAAAACAAGCCAAACCTAATTAATAGTAAATACACACTCATACATATTATAATGAAGTAACCTGTTTGCAAAAAGATACAACACAGTGTCTTTGTTCTCTCTGAGCCATGATGTGTATGTTACCATTAGCTGGTAATTTCAAGGGACTTAATATGAAAACACAACAAGAGAAAAGAATCTAGCAGGTGTAGCATGATAAATTATAACTCATTATAATCTAGTAGCATGCAGGGCATGTTAAAAAAATAATGTTCAAAATACATACATAATACATAAACAGACAACCTTTGCTTCTTCACAGATTAGATGCATATGATACTAAATATTCATTCATGCAAATACAGGGGAACACTTACAAATGACAGACTAAAGACATCATCAACACCATGTGTTGACATTCATGATTGCTTTATCCAAAAGCAATTCAAAAGCAATAAACCCGAATTAAAAACTGCTGCATATCATTCCCCCCAATGTGCAATAATAGACCTTAAGTCAACCAGTACAATTTGTATATTTAACCAGTGCAATTTTGTATAAATACCAAGTGCAATTCCTTTTGTATATATTGCAGCGAACGTTTATTGCTATTTTTTATTGCTATTGTTATTTATATTCTCTCTTCTTGTCTTTTAACTATTATGCCTCACACTGAGTTGACTGCACCTTCAATTCCGTTGCTCCTTTGTAAAAAAAGTGACAATGACAATAAAGATTTATCTTATCTTATCTTATGTTGGAGTAGACAAACTGTAGTCACAGATTTGTGACTTGATTAGAAAAGAGTACTTTCCTCTGATGTGTGCAGTCATTTTATTTTTAGAAACCATGTGACTGTATAAGAGCAATGGTTTCTATGCAACACCATTCCTCGTTTCATAAAGTAGCTGATTCTCAACTTTAAACATGCCTATTATACCTATATATTAATTTCCCAGACTCCTTGAATTTTATTTTCATTTTTTTGTGTAACGTTTGCTCACAGTTTGAAAACCCTGTGAAAGTTTTCTGGCTCCACATTGTTAAATGTCTGTTAAATACCTGTTTGTTAAGTGTGCAGGTGCTTAATGCTGTTAGCTTGGCTTCCTTTCACAAGTCCAGCAGCTTGCTACAGAGTCAGAGCCACATACAGTCCACACACTAGCTGAAGATTAGTTTTATAAGCACTATGTTCGTTTGTGGTGGGTACTGATGGCCTTAATAACGGGGTTAACTCACTGTTGCTGTCACTGTTCAGCACCAAATCGGTGGCATGTTTGTGAAGTTAAGCAAGGCTCTCGCTGGTTTATCTTTTGGGTAGGAAACCAGATGGTGTTAGTAGTGGTGATGAAAGGCCAGCAGGAGGCACTAATTCCATCTTCCCCTGGACAAAAACTGTGAACAGGAATGAGAGCTTTAAACTCTGCTGATTTCTGGCTCCTGACCATTCCAGTGGACTGACATCAGAGCATGAAGTTTGCTGCTACTTGCATCCTCGCAACTAAGTGCAGGTGACACCTTGTGGTGGCCAAGGTAGGATCCCAATCCAAATCTGAATGAACCTCATCCTTTTGATTCCTTCCATCACTACTTCTTCAGCTTTCCTAACTCCTTCCTTGCCCTAAGTATATCTTAGCACCACACCTCACACATCTTACTATCACAGTGATCTGATGATTAACTTGTCTTTAGAGAGACTGAGACATTGTCATGTAAGTAACTACACGTTGACAACATATTATATACTACGAGCCCACAGGTCAAATCCCTCATAAGAGCAGTCGTTGTTGTAAAGGGAAAGTGAGAGCTCAAAATGATGAGTTGAAAGCAAATACTGTATAATCAGGGGACAGGCAACGAGTGATATAATTCCGACATAGTTTTGACGAATGGGCACAGAGGGTGAATATTACATAATTCCTCATTTATAAAGCGTTAGGAGGAATGAATGGACTGCCACAGAGAGCATTAGAGCATTAGGGTATTGTGAATCATTTCAAAGGTATATGTGCCAACACACTAACCTAACGAAACCAAACAATCAGTGCATGTTTCTGAGATTGTACTTGGTCATGGTGCAGTCAGAGTAAATCTAAATGGAGAAAATCAAATGAGTTGTATGTGCCCAATCAAATGGTATAAAATTATACCATACCACGTACCATATATGGCAGTAACACTATGATGTACTGTCCCTAGGATTAAAACACTTTGGCACTATTGTAATCTCTTATTGCATTGTACTTGAGATGAAAGGTCAGGGTAAACAAAGATGAAGAATTACCTTTTTGACAGGCATATGTGGCATTCAAGCACCCATTTAACTATGGTTAAATTCAAGGCTTGGTAGTAAAATAGTCCTTTTCTAGTGAGGATTAGAGCCATATATATATATATATATATGTATGTATGTATGTGAGTTCATATGCATTTTATTTTTAGTTTCAGTTGATTCTCAAAGAAGTTTCCCACAATTGTTTGAGCAGATGCTTATTAAAAAAATACAGAAATCTAAACCAAAAGGACAAAATCACTGGTTCACATTGGTATGAACCAGTGAAGAAGGAAACACCAGTTATTTTAATCCTACCATCAAACAAAATAAATATCAATAACCCTTTAACTTGTTTCTGTCAGAGGATGACTGGAATAGAATATATAAATATTTGTATAGAGGTCCTAAGGAGGAATCACTATCTAGAGTTAACAATTAAATTCATGTAAAAAAGCAGATTTTACTCAAATAATATAATATATGGGAAAATATTTTATTTATACTGTACATTTATTGATTTTTGTGACAGTGTTAGTCTTTGACTAAATATTAATTAACAACAAACTAGTCAATGTCATGTTGTCAAAGATGCTCTGGTTAGCAGCAGTTTCAATGTCACTACTGTATATTGATACCAATGGTATGAAAATGATGAATAGCACACACAGACATTGGAGAACAAATTAAATAAGAATGTTTTCTGTATTTTACACACTCGTATTGGTAACGCTAGTTCTGCTTAGTCAGCAGACGCGGCATTCAAACACACCTCCTGAAGTCATTAGAGTTAATTTAAACAAATGAGAATTAGTTGGTAGAGATGGTTGCAAGTCTGAGTGGAAATATGCTGACCCATGATTACTTGACACTGAAACACTTAGTATATTCAATTTCAGCTGACAGCTTAATATATGAGCTTCATATTCCCCAAATTAATGCTAAATGAGAAGACGGGATGTTCATTTACCTAAAGTAGTGTGATTCAGAAGAACTTCTACATTTAGTTTTACTGATTTATTAGCAAATATACTTGGAGGTATCTTTGGTGTGTCTTGGCTTGATTGGGTTATGACAGGACAACAGGTCATAATATGACAACAAAGAACATTGACCCTTATTTAAACTTTGAAAATACAGAAATCAGGAGTCAAATGGATCCTGTGCGCTTTGTGAACTTGATGTATTAAATGTGGTTGTTGGTTTCTCAGTTCCAGCAAAAAAATACTTTAACTTTACTTTCAAATGCTTTTGTGGTCTAAAAGTGAACGGGACTAAGAGACCATGAAAAAATGATCTAACAATAGCACATTCTTATGAATATAATAATTTAAGTAGTGGTTATTGTAAAAATTGAGTAAACACAAAAATAACAAAATTATTTTATCTAAACATCTTGATGAATTATGCATCCATGTATAAAGTCTGTTGTCATATTAAGGCCACAGGTTGCTGTGTTTTTTCTCAGAAGAGGTCCTAGCTTAGAAGCTCATCTCTGTAAACGGAGGTGTCATTGTGTACACTCCACCCTGATGTGGTCCATGTACACTACATGATCAAGTACACTCAGGGCCCATGCGTACTAAAGCAGTGTCAGATCCCATTCAGTAGGCCCTGAATGCCATAAGCACATTGGTGTAATCCCTGCAGACTACTGAAACGGGTAACTGGATCACTTCTTTTAAAAGCACCTTAATGGATTGGCCTGGCCGTTGATTTTCTTTTTAATACGGAGCATATCAATGTCCACCAATCAAATGCTCTACCTCCCTGCCACTGAGTTGGTCTTTAGAAATTCTACATCTGGAAGCTTCAAAACATGACTGTTACAAAACCAGGTTTTTGGCAGTCTGTCCTTGACAAGGCCCCGTGCATGTCCCGTCTTTCTAATATGTAAGAAAGTGACAGTCCCATCACAGGCAAGGGCAGGATTTACCACAGGATTTACTGAAATGAAAATTAAAAAACAGCAGCTATGACAGCTGAAAGAAAAATAGCCTTAGCTGCGAGTCATATTGTAGTGCTAACACGGGACATGTAGCACACTAATCAGCTGGTGACTTTAATATCTAACATAAATGCAACAACCGCTGCCTTGAGCCAATTCTCTCACACTTGATGCTGATTAGTTTTCAGTGTCAAATCTCAACTTTGAGTCCTGTACGGTCACACATCCAAGAAGACACCTATGAGGTCCAAAAGACCACTGAGACCTACATACAGAGACAACAGAACTCATAAGATGACCTACCCCTTTCAATCTGTGGCAATGTCAAGTCTTCCCTTGGCCTGCTAGTTATCCAGAGCAGGGCGAGATAGAAAAGTCTTTAGTGCGGCTGGAGTCTTACCTACCACCGAAAACCCTCTCACCGCTGCCACAGCAACAGAGAGCGGATTACTGGACTGTACCATTCTGTTGTTAGAGGGGATTAGAGTTCACACAACATGGCCCCTTTCTGGGTGTGCGCGTGTCACTGGGAGTGCGTGTGTGCATCCCACAAACGATGGAGATTACCACAATCGGCATTCTCATCTGAGCTCCTCAGGCAGTGGAGAATTTTACAAAAAAATCCTTAAATATGATGTATGACTTTAAAGCCACCTAAGCTGATATTTATGCAAAGAAAATGGAATTTAATTATAAAATTTACCACTCAAGAGAAAATCAAGGAAAATACATTTTCCCCTATTACAGATGTTCACTGCAAATAATACTCACACTGCATTACGTAACCCATTCATATATTTATGATTTATGTGCATATTTTGTTCGGTGATTTATATCTCGGTGGATCACTTGACTGGTGAAGAACTGTTTCTAAGATTTAGACACAGAGGAGATCAGTATTAAATGCAGAGAGGATCAGAGTGTGTGACTTTAGTATCTTTGATCAGGACCAAGTTCAAGACAGGGAATCATCTCATTATGGCTTGTGGCAGATTAGTATCGAGTCCAGCAACAAGCCATTATATAACACTGCAAAACAGCATCTGTGCCAACATAAACATACACTACCAACATTTTACATTATCAAACAATATATAATCATAAATATACTGTAGATATCAATATCAATCATGGACATGTAAGTTCAAATAAATTATACTGTCATCTAAGCAGTTTTTCTGAAAGTCTGACAGTTTTTTGCAGCAATGCTGCACCTTGGGTTACACATATGGAAAAAAAAGGGCCTCACTACACAGCGACTATCATGACATTTACTTATTAAAATATTCTGACCTCATGTAAAATGTAAAATATGTAAAAAACGACATTATAACTTTTGTTTAAGTTGATTTGGACAAACAGGTCATTGCAGAGTTGTGCTGTGGGGGTGACTTTACCTTCTCCACCCCCTCCTCCTCCTCAGTTTCTGCACACTTCTCAGGGCCACCGCGGTCGGGACTATGGTCGTGTGACTGTCTGGATGATGTGACAGACAGCTGCCTCTGAAGCCGCAGCACCTCCCTCTGAGACTCCCTGAGAAGCTTCTCAATTTCCACTCTGCCAGATGGAACAGCGGAGCCCTATGCAGACATATGCATGTATAAATACAACCATACAATAAGTATGTCATGCCCTTATTATAGTTTCATTTTAGGTATATAATATCTTGCATGCCAAATTACTAAACTGTGTCGAAGAACAGTCATCTCAAATAATCTGTAATTATTACATAATCTTGCTTTCAAAACAGTGTTTTGAATCCACTCTTAATTCAATGGATTAGTAATTAAAAACAGGCACTTAAAAAGGCAGCCTATTCCTGCACTGTCATCTAGACATCAGCAGTGATGCAGCTTAGGAGGGAGTTAGGATGAGTAGTACCCATGTTGTCCAGCAGACAGCGAGCTTGTGGCACTATGAGCCTGTATGAGAAGGGTTTTGTGGCACAGTGGAACAAAAACTTGGAAGACGAATGAAGATCAGAGACATATATGAAGAAGGGAAGTAGTTTAAATAAATCAGACTTTTCAGTTGACAGAGAGATGAAGTCCAAATCAGTGGCCACAGTTCGGTGTTTGCTGAGTAAAATAGTTACTGAGGAATAATGTTATGAATACCTTAGTGGTGCCCAGTCGTGCCTCCAGCTCTCTGCACTCCTGCTGCAGGGCAGCAATCTCCTTGTCCTTAGACAGCAGTGTATCGGCGTGCTGGGCGAGGTCACGAGCTCGCTGACGGGCAAACGCTCTTTTGTACTGTTCCACTGATCCAGGTCTCATCAGTGATGGGGAATTCACCTGTACAAGAGGAAGAAGAAAATATAGTGTACATTAATCACCAGAAAGGACTTCAGAGAAGTCTGGAATACACACTTATAGACAGTTTACATTAGAACTGAGAGAATTATAAAAAGAAAGAAACATTAGCAAAAGCTTTCAAAAAGACCTGGGTTTATCAGTCTACAACTAATACAAAGTAGGAAAGTTTTTCTAAAAACATCTAATTACATCTATTAGATCTGGAATCCAAACAGTAGTTTAATAAATGCTGCTGAGCTCATGAAGACTATTTCCACATCCTCTAGTTTCACCAGAACTGCACTGGTCTGTCCTTCAGTGAGCAGCAGGAGGTGAGGGGGGAACAGGTGCACACACATTACAAAGCAGCCAGTGACCGTAGCAGCCAGGACACAGCGCATCCTGCAGCTTTTCACTAGAATACTCATCCAGTACATTAAATTGGATTTGATTTCTATTAGATGTCTACAAGTTATTTATCATTTTCAAGACTAAATCGCTTCTAATTTGTGGTCAGATGACAAAAGTTGTGTAAACTGTGTTTCCATCAGGTGAGGCACTTTTCCTGGAAAAAAAAGTGTGTAAGTTGCCAATCAAAGATAAAAGTGCTAAAACTAAAGGTTTTCCGGGTGTTTTTCTGTGTAGTATAATAAAATGAGTCAGTGTTTATACCTTTTGCTCAATCTACTGTATTTTGTATAACCATTTGTGGACCTAAAAAATGTGTTTCTGTAAACATTCCTTGTCTAAACGGTGATAACTAATGAGTAACTCCCAGCATTTGGTTCAGAGTGAGGGCAAACAAGTCGTGACAATCTGAAGGGAGATTTATTCATGTGGTATACCACTTTAAGGTTGGCTTCCTGTAGTTTTCGAGCTCTTTCTTCCAGCCTCTTAGCAAGAACAGCCAGCTCTGTATTCTTTCTCCTCAGCCGCCTGACCTTTTCCTCAGTCTCTGGGGCGCTGCTCTTCCGCTAAATACACAGGAAACAATCATCAAACAAAAAGTGACACAATTCAAGAAGGAATATGAATGGGTTGAAGAAGGAATCTGTGACACACTTCCTGATTTCACTCCATATCATCTTTCTCTGTCATCAGTAGAAATTCAGAGGATACATGGGTAATGGGCAATGCACAAAATAACAACCTATCTGTAAACTGAATACAGAGAAAGTTAAAGCCCCTAACTGAAACAACACACACTGTATATAGATGTTTTATTCAACACATCTGTGTGCCTGGTCTACTTTCTAGGAAGCTTTCAGTCAAGAGTCTGTTATTTTTAGTCTTACCAGCAGGACATTCTCCTCCCTCAGTGTGGTGCAAGTCTTCTCCAGCTCATCGAGGGCTCGCAAGAGTTCAGAGTTCTGACGCACCAGGAATCCACAGTCTGTGCCATTCTGGAAAAGAAGCACAACACAATCAGATGTTTAGGGGCTACTGGACAGGACACACAAAAATGTTAGCATTGTGTTGTATTTTTAGAGTGAAACGGATCAATTTTCATTTCTGTAGAACGTCTTAAATCATGTTCCACCCCTGAACGTTCCCCAGCTCTCGGCCAATGTTTACAAAGAGCTAGCTAATGTCGGCTGACAGATGACAGTCTGCTGAAAAGGCTTTTCATTTGACCAAATCAATCAGTTTACCACTGGCAGCAAACATCTATTATACCCCAGTAACTTAACATAAGGGGAGACAGAGCGGTGCTCTCACACTGTACTATGCAAAGATTACAGATTTTAGGCAATTTTTCATCATCAATCTACACTGTGTACCCCATGAAGACATGCTCTTAAAACTAATTTGCTAATGTTTATGTCACACATGGTCCAACCCTGTAGTTGTGTGTTGCAGAAACACCAAAGGTAGCAGTTACAGCTTTGATTGTTCTTGAGTACCACTTGTGGATTTATGCACTTTCTCCAATTCGTCCTTGTAAATGCCCTCAAGCTGATTATTGGACAAGAACGCCAAATAACTGTAATTTCAGGCCTCTTAATTCTTTTTTTTTTTTTGCTTGGGCTCATGTCCAGTTTTTAACTGTGCCTCTTGAGTACATTAAGTGAACTGTCCCAAAGTCACTTCAGTCCTGTTTTAACTTCGTGCTACTGTTCACAGTTTGTTAAAACAAATTGACATTCACGTTCCTACCTACATTTCTAATTTACTGATGCATGACATATTGATGATATATTTAATGAGTGTATTTAGTTGTCAGGAACTGCTGAAATAAATTCACATTATGAGGTTTTATAGCAGTTTATATAGTGTAATAGTCCTGGGTGGTGCACTAATTAGCTTGTTATCTTGTGAGCACTTAATGAAGAGACAGCTGAACAAAGCAGCAGTCACTGTGGCAGATAGTCAATGTGGTGATCAATGCTGTCATGGGTGTTTATCGTACATGTGGTACAAACCTCAGAATGGTTCTTCATTTGAATGAAAGCAGTGCCTTAGTGCTTCTGTGTCGGGTATGCTCTAAATGAGCCCGACGGCACAGGGGGAAGGGTTGAGACTAGAACTGGCACACATGAATGTAATGGCTGCAGTGAGAGCAGATGGACAGACAGGGCAAACAGATAAGCTAGAGGTGAAGGGAAGGTTAGAACCGAACGGTCACCTAGACCGCCTTTAGCAGCTTACATATGATGAAAAAGCAGTTACTGAAAAAGCTAATACTGCCTTGTGATACCTGTGTGGCAGGCATGACTAGTGTGAAACTTACCCACAGCTACTGCAAGCCAAGTTTCATGTCAAACTTTTGTAACAGCATATATCTGTGAAGATTCTCAGTCATCCAGGTCATGGTTATCTAAAAAAAACCGGTTTTTAATGGCAACTGGACTTGTTTTAGTTCCTTGACTACGTTTCACCCTCCATTCCAGAGGGCTT
>JAUMHL010000006.1:4526878-4575299 GCA_032362345.1 Sandelia bainsii | reverse complement strand
CACCCCTGCAACATAAGGGATGACAACACTTTTACGTTTGTTCTCTTCCCTGTCCGTTGTAGCAGTGCTCTTGTTTGTTTTGTAACAGCACAAAACGCACACTACAAAACGTCATGATGACATGTTCCAGTATAAAAATCTTGGGAGATTATGTTGTCTTGGTAACTGTGATCTGGTGGCTCCTCTGAGGGTTGTTAATGCAACTGTACCTGTTATTTAAGTCAACACTAATGACCTGCTGTTTACAAAACCAGCAGCTGAGGCTTTTGTGTGTACATCTTCCAGTTCCACTTTGATGGTATCACTGAAAATCCTGTCTGAATATCTAGTTAGTGGGTCACAAACTACCACCAGAAACCCTATATGGTTTCAAGGTAAAATCATCCACAAGCAAACAGCATATTTTTTGTGAAATTACTAATATTTGATCTAGGGAGAAAATACATTCTTTATTTTAGAATAAAGTAAAGGTGTAAAAACAGTAGCAGCACACATCATCTGCACATACGTCGATGGACAGAGTGCAGCTGTAAATGCAATCTGACTTGGTGATGTCCAGAGCCACGAGCATGTTTTAGTAGATTCCCAGTACTGTCTAAATTACACAGTACAGCTTGCAGTCAAAGCAAAGATTCTGTAGGCAAAAAAAGATGCTTCACAGACAACATTTTTAATCAGTACAGCCACTCAGTCAGCAAGTATGTGCTCCTTAAACTTGAATGCTGTCTTTAGACACAGTTTGATACCACCTAAAATACCAAAAGATCAGCAAATCCCATCTCAGTTACTTTAGTTTACTGATGAATAGTTGAACAAAAGATTTTAAATTTCTTTCCTGTTATTCTATTGTATAAGTCTTTAAAAAAGCATTTCCACTGATCAAAGAGCTCATGATTAGCTTTTGTGGGGTAAGTGGTAGAGGACAATTAGATATAATAATATTCAGGTTATATGATTTTCATCAAATAAAATCCCATTCTTGATATACCTAATATCTATTCTTAATATTTATTAAGTCATTCAATAAAATAACTCTCTCTCTATATGGTCTTATTAGCAGTGGCAGTTTCCCCACACTGGATTCTGACAGTCTTACTTAAAAATACAAAATTAAAATGGTATGTACAAGTAGTCCAGTGCAATTTTAACAAACTGATCTCAGCCTCTTTACTGTTCACTCTGTTTACACCATGTGCAAAGTGAATTAAGTTACTATTGATGCGAATGGATCATCCTGGTGCTGATTCAAATTAAAAGCACACAACTGGCAGTGGCTTTACAGTCTACAAAACAAGACAATGGTCATTTTTATCAGTGGCTTTTCTCTACACATCATTCTGATAAGAGTCAAATCTGGGATTATACAATAAATTAAAGGCAAGAAACTGCGGTCAGTTCAGAACTTAAACAAATGGCTGTTACGCACAATGACAAACATGCTAACCCTATAATGCAGTGTGTCAGATCCTCTTGGTCTTGGTTTGATTTATCTCTTGCGCTGTAATGTTATGGATAAAGCAAACTATACAGTATAACCTTATTCAAATGTGGTGTTTCTTGTTTTAATGTGAATATGATGCCTTCCAAAAGCATCAAACTAGACACAAAAAGCTCTGTACCCTGAAAAACTAACATTTTCCGCATATATTACGCTTCCTCACAGCTAGCACACCTATCCTGTGCCTCTTCATCTACTCAGGTCAGTGTAAGTGCTTCTTTACACCTGAAACAGTTTGTTTTGATCTGTGTCCAAATATTGATATGAACTCAATTTTAATGAAAAAATAAGATAAAAGCCACTGGTTATGTCAATAATCCTTGCAGCTGCTTGACACTAAAGGCTTTTTAGTGATTTACAAGTTCAGTGGAATTCTGATCAGTTTGTATTGACATGCATGGGAAAAACATATGCAAACACAGCAGCAGTAAAACTAGAACAAATCAAACAGTAAAACATTAAAAATGAAAACGATATGCAAACAAGACACAGGCTTTCACCGGAAAGTTTAAATATGAGTGGAGATCTTGTAGCATGAAGTAGTGGTAGTGTCCAGTTTGAATTACCAGTGGCTAGCACAGCAGTAGATTTCATGACAGCTTTGATAGCACAGTAAAGGAGAGTGGACCAGAAAACAGTCAGACTATCAGTAAGAACTGAAAATACTAACTGAAACAAATCTCTCAACTACAGCAAATGTTACACAGGAGAAGAAAAGTACTAAAAACAGAAGATAAAAAGTACTTTATATGCAGAACTTTACTATCTAGATGACTTCATAATGCAGCTCAGTTAAAGGAGGGGTCTCTGCTCCTAAGTAGGACAACAGCAATGCTTGAAGTTAAAGTGGCATTATACTGTATATATACTATATATATTCTATATATGACAGTATACTGTACGGGCAATGGCAAAATGGCAGAAAGACACAAGACCCCACACACACTTAATAACACCATTATATGTGATGCTCACAATACAACTACTCAGAGGAGAAATTGCTGCTACCCAAATTAGTTGCTCAGATTTCCTGAGAAGCTATTGGAAAACCATAATTAGGTCATTTGTTGCCTCTCCTAAACATTAATGTGCAAGCTACTAGCGAATATTCTTTAATGGCTCAAAGGCAGGTACTCTAGCTTCAGCTCTCAGATCAACCTTTGTGTCCTTGAGAGTTATTCCTCCATCAGTTAGAGGAGTCAGCCGGTCCCTGTGTCCCACTCTTCCTCTCAGGACGACGATGCTAAAGCGCAATCAATCACCTCAGAGGAAGGCCAGCCAGAGTGAACCCAGCCTGTGCCTGCCTCCATTCTGATTCTAATGATTTGGAGTCCATCCATGTCTTGTAATTGTTCCATGGGAGTCATACTGAAATACACTGGGGGCTTTTCTTTCAGCATGAGATCATGCCAGCTTCTTACAAACGTAAACCCACCCTGCTCTTGATTCACTTGCTGCCACAGAAAAGGGCTGCAGGTGGTGAGGTCTGAACAGGGCTGGCGTATTAGCATTCAGCCAGATCTCCTCTCTCATTGCAGCTCTGTTTTCATGTGGGCCGGGCTCAGTAAGCAAGGCAGATGTAAACTCAGCAGCGGGAGGGCAGGGGTCTCTACACAAACGTCTGTCAGGAGAGACTGAGCCTTGGGCAGGGCAGACGGGCCTAATGGAGACATCTCCCTACGCTCTGTTTGAATCTGTCTACACTAATTGCAGATACAGGTAGAAAACTGAAGGGAGAGTTAATTATAAAACATACACACTACACTGACACTGTTCACCATAATGATACCATCTACAACCTGCATGGTCTAGAAAACCTTTGTGTGCCATATAGTACATGATTTATTTCAGCATTTATAAAAATACATTTTAAAAAACTCTTATTTGATTTGATTGTGAAGATAGAATAATCTATAATAAAATATTCTTATGCAACACCTACAATGAACAACACAGGTTGTAAAAATTGTAAAATTTTATAATCACTTGACTGTCACAGTTTGACAACACAGCAGGTGGTCCTAGCACCAACAAGCTAGTATATGTTACCGACCTTCTAAGTAGGAATAACTTGAGCAAAGCAGGGTCACAAAATGATGTAAATACCATACCATACCACTTTATTTATAAAGCACATTTTAACACAGCACAGGGCTGACCAAAGTGCTGTACGCATTAAAAACACGAGCAAGTCTTTACAAAAGAAATAAAGCATAAAAACAGTCATAGGCAGCAAAATTGACAGAAATACAAAAGGATAAATTAAGACCAGTTAGGACCTCAAGTGGTGTTATAAGCCAGGGAATAAAAATGTGTTTTCAACCGCGATTTAAAAACAGCAAGAGAAGGGGCCTGTCTGATATTTAGAGAAAGCTCATTCCAGAGCTTTGGAGCCACAACAGGGAAAGCACGGTCACCTTTAGTTTTACTATTTGACCTTGGGACATGCAGACACATTTTGTCAGCCGACCTAAGGGAGCGAGAGAGGATGTAGGGGTTTAATAGATCTGATAAATATAATGGAGCTAAACCATTCAAAAACAAATAAAAGGATTTTAAAATGAATCCTATAATAAACTGGAAGCCAGTACTAAATACTAAAAAAGAAAAAAGTGTAGCATCAAACACAAACTTCACAAGTGAGTTATTACCTTATTATCTTACTCTGTTACTTTTATCACTAGTAACAAGCTGACACTGACAAGTCTGAGACTTGTAACGAGAGCACGCTGAAGTGAATGATTATCTGGGTCATTTGCAGTTTTATATGCCACTGAGGGCCTGAATAAAAATACCTTAGGGGTTTTCTGGAATTCATCTTCTTTGTGGGCATCTCATTGGCAGCCCTGTAAAGTCGAGAAGTAACACATACAGTACAGCTATGGATAGATTAAAATAAAAATAGGAAGAAACAGCAGATATACCGTATGAAAAATCAAGGTACTGGAAAGCATTGGGAAGTTAAGGCAGGACAGTTTTATCTCTTGTCAGTTTCAAGTGCTTGCTTTGTTAGATTAGCAGTAAATTAAACTTCACACACAGAGTTTTACATTTAAGGCACCTCCATATTATTCTATTTTATTCTTCCCAAACCATTTAACCTCTGTGTTCACTGTCTTTTTATGCGATTCACCAAATTGCCATGGAAATGCTTAAAAAATTTACATTTGAGAACTTTCATCTTGTTTGTAGAAACATTACATGACATCACATCTATTTTGAAGACAAAACAAGCACACAACCTACAATTGCGAGAACTGTTGATAAAAAATATAAGACTACTACAAAAGACTACAGAGTGAGGAGAAAATATTCGATTTTTGTTACATTTCTCACAAAATAATTAATCTGTCTATTAACAGGGATTTGAATAGCTCATTAAATGTTCAGGGCCTTATGCTTACATATTCATAAGGTCACACAACCAGATTATCCTTTTGTCTGGGATCCACAGCCAGCTTTTGTACGGCGTATGGAAATGTCTACAGTCTGGTTTCACAGAAGCACCGACATCAGCATTTTTAGCTGACAGCTAGAAATCCCCCCACTGTAAGCCTCTGAGGAGACTGCAAGACAAATAACACACGCTTTGCCATTGTTAAGTCTTTGTTATTCATGAGAACTGAAGAAGCAGAAGTGCCATTGGTATACAACATTATTTCAGCTGAAGTATTACAGCTGAAACCACGCAACCATAGGGTCTTCTGTTAAAGCAATAAATCAATAGAACTGAGACTTCAAAAAATGTGAACATGAATTACACTGGTTTAGTTGTTTGCCAGTTTTCGTCTAACATATCCATAGAAAAAAGAGGTTCATAAAGAAAGTCCCACCAATAGTATAATCGTTTTTATTGCAATGCATCTCAGCACTGGATGTATCCTTCAGTCTCTCAAATGTGAGTCTACTTTTTTACTACTTTTACCTACTGCAGATTCACTTTTTATAACAGCACAACCTGCAAATGAATGAAACTGAAGCTGAGCTTCATTAAACAGTGTCGCTCAGTGGATTGGCATGAAGGAGGGGGTCTGTTGAATCTGGAAATCTGCCTTAATTAACCCTTTTCTGCTGGAAGGGGAAAAGTCTCCTCCCAGAGACCCAATACACCACATAATAATAATAATAATTATTATTGATTAATACCCTTGGGAAATTTTTTGTGGACAGGCAGCTGCATTTTAGGTACCAACGGTTTGGGGTTCATTGCCTTGTCCAGACACACTTCGACATGTGGCCAGGAACTGGGGGACCGAGAGTCGAACCACCAACCCTGTTCGTAGACGACTGCCCTACCAACTGATTCACGGTCGCCCCTACATGGAAAGAGAGATGACTCCCAAGCACAGTATTAATCACCAGCAGAGGCGAGAAACAGAAAACAGTAGAGTGTTACAATTTAGAGCCAAATCAATGGCACTCCATCACTGTCTGCTACTACATCAGAGGTCCCCTAATGACATGTCCTGAAGTCTTCTGCTGTCATCGAAAGACATCATCAAAAGAAATGAAAAAGTTCAACAATCTGTTCTGATCTCTTCCACAATAAACCATCTTTTGTGGTTTAACACTGCAATTTCAGAGCCCCAGTGTTTTGTCCTAATTACTTCATTCATTTTTCAGAGGACAGAAAACTAGGCTACAACTTTGCTTTCATACTTTCTTATTTTCAGGAAACAATGAATCTGTTTGTTCTTGAACAAAGCAGAGAAATATCTCTTTATAAACTATATATATAAAGAAGACCATAGCTGTTTGGGTCCTGAGGTGTTTTTATTAGCACGCTTTCTATCCGTACTCATATATAAATCATAAAGAAGCCCTCTTAAGTGTCCTCTCAAATCCCCTCCTGTATTTATCACGAGTCATCTCTCTGGGGTACCTGACGGTGACGGATTAGGGGGACAAAGAGAACAAAGAGCCAACACCCCCCCCCCTTCCTACCCGACCCCCTCCGCCCCCCCAAATGTGCATACATATCAGCAGAAAACGGTATGTGGTATGAAGTATCCCGTTTACATGCAGTGTTTGGATGTACACAAGACAGTTCACACTGTAGTTCAGACTAAAAGAGAAGTGATGCAGCCACTTTTCATCAGTTATGCTATTAGTGATTTCATGTTTAATACAAGTTAAGAAATCAACATGGTCACAATATTTTAGCACCTCTAATGAATAACTAATGCCTTCATCTTCATATCTTGTGTCTATTATGGCTTGGAGCCGTCTCTGGCTTCTCCCTTACAAAGCCATTACAACACTGCCGTACCCATACAGTAAATAAAATCCATACTAGCATGGCTGCCTCATCATCCCTTAGACCACAAATAAAAATGTCATGAATGTCTGAGCATCCAAGGGCTTAATAAGGCATCAGACATGCAGAGAACATCTGGCCTTTGAAAACTCAAAAGATGAGCAGAAGGAGGGGTCGCCAAATTATTCCATTTAATGCAGTGTCAGCAGAAAAGGAAAAGGAGGGAGACAGAATGTAGTGGAGATGATTAGTTTCTCTCCCGACCATGTGCAGGCTCAACCCTGAGAGCTTTGGAATATAACCCTTAATCTTGTCAAAGAAAATTGCATATGCAAACAAGCTTCAACGCCACTGCCAACAACGACTTAATCTGAGGCGCAGAATAACAGATACACTTTAAAAACACTTTCATATTTAAAATCATGTAAGGCTTTATTAAGTGTGAGAAAGAAATATACAAGTGCTTGCACACAGCCTCTGTGACTAACTTTTTTAATGCACTAAATAACATATGAACTCACATATTGTATTTCTCCTACAACACAAAATGTTGCAATTTCTATTGGTTCCTTTGCTACTTTATCAACATGACGGCATGTATACAGTAAAACATATTAAAGCTATGCCACAAAGCAGTTACATATTTAAAGGGTATTTACACAGTAAGTTTTCAACAGGTCTGTTCCCTCCACAGTATTTAAAAAATACTGGATGTGCATGTGTGGCACCAGGAGAAGGGACTGTGAGAAGCTGGGATTACAAGACCGCTACAAACATCGACAGGACAGGAGATGTGAGAGGATGATTAAAAGCTATTATTGGTTCTCTTTATTTTGGTGCTGTGATCTTAAGAAATAAGTCAATAATGACCATCTTCAAATAAACTTCAAATCAGAAATGTGCTATTAGCTCCCATACTGACTGTCATTTCATTAAATCATACATGTAAAAGACCCTAGAATTCAGGTCTATGTTGTCATGATTAGGGCAAGGCCAGAGGAATCAGCTGATCTAAACTTTTTCTATATAAACTGACAAAAACTGATACATTTGATTAAAAAATGATGTGTGCTGCAAAACAAATAGTGTCATTATAAGTAGTTGCATCAGTGCATTGTACTAAAAGACATATATGACTGAGGTTAAACTGCCTTTGTTCATTGAAGGTTTGATTTAAAAAAAAGAATCACTATGAGCAAAATGACAAATACAGGCAACACCATTTACCTGATTTCATTCTACAGACTGGCCTGACCTCTGTAAACTACAATGAACCACACAGAGATGGAAGTGCATAAAGTTAATGGAATAAATAAATCTAACGAGCCCTACAAGGGCCTTGTTGCCACTCTCAATGTTACCAGAATTCACTATATCATAGTCAACATTGAAACCAGTATCTCATCACTTAGAACCCAGTGATGAAGAGCAGAAAAATCCATCCAGATCAGCATGAAGACAAATTATTAAGCAGTTTTCAGATATGAACTCCTGGAACAATGTCTGGAGAATCAGTTCCGGGCTTTGTCCAGAGTTACCGTTTCACACATGTAGCACACAACAAAAGATTGTCTTATGTCAGATGCATTCTCACTTAGGGATATAGTCTGTCTAGTTTTGGCTAGGGGAGGTCTCTGGGTAGAGCGTGCAGGGGCAGAACATGACACAAAAAAATCACAGTGCTTTGTTCACAGCATATAAAGTCAGTGTCAGTCGCATAACAATATATATATATATATAAAAACCTGTTTCCTGAAGGAGAGAAGCACAGCAACACCAGAAAAGCAAAGCAAATATCTCTCATACTTTGTGGTGTTATGCCAAGTGGCTTGACTGAAAGCAAGTGTCGTTAAAACAGGGAATTCCTAAGATGTTCAACTATTCTTACTTATTTAAGTAAGTAATTAAAGTAATTATTAAATTTAATATCATAATGAATCAATAAACTCTAAAATACTTATATATACTTATGTTTTTAAAGCTTGACGCCTGGGTTTGAGTATTGATCTTAGAAAAATACTGACCATTAAATTAAGATCACTAATACAAAAAAAAAAAAAAATGAAAAAGACTGGCCTTAAAAAGATAGTATACAGTATCCCTCTATAGTCTATACTGTACAGATTATGCAGGTTTAGATTACACGGCATGGAGGATAATTTCCAAATTACAGAACCAACACACACACACACACACACAGTCTAGAGGGTCAATAAGTGTCTGAAAAAAATGTTGCACTGTTCACATAACTAAACATTATTACAGTGTTCCACAACAAACCTATACAAGTCACGTTCAATAAATGTACATGTGGTGGAGGAACTTGAGTAATAAAAGGCCAGAGCGACCTTTCCTGACATTAAGTCGGTCAACAGAATGAGTCTCCCTTTCCTCCTCCAGGCAAAAAGCATTTCCCTTTGTGAAGGGGAACACGGGTAATCACAGGTTTAATCTCGCCAGCAGTTTTGGGAGCAGGACCAGAAATGTCACAGACTGGAGGACAATATAAGGGTGATAGGGTCTGGGTACAAGCCAATGGATGTAAACATGTAAATGTTTTACAACCCCTTTATTCACGTTTTAGTTTTTGCCACGCAAAGGCAGTGGAATAGCGAGTAGTATGGGATCAAATAAAGGTCACAATGATTTTGTGCTCATAGCATAGGTTTGTACTTACGTAAAGAGGATTTGTACTCGTAAAACAATGTTTGTCTGTCCGTAAATATGATTTGTAATTTGTGCTTCGTGCTGTGATTGGGTATGACTGACCAATCAGATTCAAGCGTCAAGACAGGGTCAGAAGTCTGTGCTGTAACTTCGGTGTTGTACACTCTGTAGGAAAGTGAAGCACTGAGCTGTACGAACACAAATCTATTTTACACACGCACAAACTGTTTTACAGTGAGTACAAATCTTTTGTACAAGCACAAATCTGTTTTACAGATGGACAAACATCTTCATTACAAGTACAAATCGTATTTACAGACAGACAAACATTGTTTTACGAGTACAAATCCTCTTTACAAGTACAAACCTATGCTACGAGCACAAAATCATTGTGAACGTGATTTGACCCATAGAGTAGCACCTCAGTAAATACCTACAGACCTGATCTATTAGTCTGCAGAGTGTATTGTAATTCCAGTTTATATAATGTAAAAGTGATCCCCAAGTGTATGGCTCCACACTGGAGCTAAATATGACAGCGAACACAATGTCTGAGCCCTGTGCCACAGAGAAAGCCTGCACCAGACAGAAGACAGACAGTGATGTTTGGGCTGGGATATTGTGAGACACCAATACTCCAGAGATTCTCGTCTCATTGCTCTTTCAATTATTCACAAGTCATAACATAGCTGGCCAAAAAACACACTCATACACGCAAAACCTTTTTTCTATCTGGACCTGTAATGAAACAATCCATAAAACAGTTACAATAATTGATCACTTCATTATTTCCTGATGTTTAGCAGACTAAACGTTTGAGTTACAGATGAATCAATAATAAAAATTGATATTAGTTGGAGCCTTTTTAACTGTAATGCACATCCATGCAATTTATACACACTGGTAAATTCAAATCCTGAATTATCCTTGTTTAACATGCAAAACATTATGTACAGTGGTTTGTAAGAAAACATGGCATTTTATCAGAATACCAGAAAATAGGCGAACCCCATTTATCAATAGATCAGCACCAAAGCCTTTAACTGGTGTTAACACACAAAGAAAGATAAATTAACAACACCTAAACGGGTAGTGAACAATTAGATTTATCTGTTATGATCAGCCTTCAGGTTGAATAAAAAATTAAAAAGTGTACCATTACCCAACACAACCATTCAGTTATTTAAAAGTAAATTCATACATACCCTCCGGTGTTACACCTATGGACAATACTGAATGTCCACTTCACCTGACCAGCGCTTTTGGGATGTTCTGTCCAAACATGAACAGAACATGCTAACTGCACTGTCTTTATACATGCATAGAATATTCTAATAATATCTCTGACTCATTTCCATTGGTGACATCAAATACAGATAATCTTACTTTGAATACTGCCTTGAATCCTGAAAAATCTTATATGATTCAGTATAACATGATACAGGAGTACATATATTTAAATATATTGATTGCCATACTATATGGCACTTCTAGCTAACAGTTGGGAGTTTAAACACAACACAAAATGAATCAATGTCTACCACAAGTCTTCAGTGGTAGAATCAGTACAGTATCACAAATCATAATGCTGCTATGCTCCAGTGTATTGCTATTTTCCTACACCCCTAATACACAGCAGAGGAAATAACAGGCAACAAAGTTGTCAATGTCTGTGTTTTCTGGCTGTAACACCAGATTGAGAGACTACTCTATACATACTGTTAAGAGTAGTTATTTGTGTCCTTGTGTGAACACACATTATACTATATTTAGTGTACGATCAAGCAGTAGCTCCAGCGGGTTATGAGGACTAAAACAGGCTCTCCAGGAAACAAACAAGTAGTAAGAAAGCCTAACCTGATTTGGGAGGTGTGTGAGGTACAAGGATTCCTGGCCAATGAAGAAGAAAGCAAAGAAATCCTTACTGTACCACTGCTGTGCTGTGTTGTGAATTTGAACTATACATTTGACAAAGCTAAAGCGAAGCCAAACCTGGAACACAGTCTTTTATATTAGTGCAACACTGAACAAAGGACCACTTTCAAAGAATGTCAGACTGTGCCAGGCTGGCCTTAGCTCCTTTATGTCCTAGGCTATAACTGAGTGATTGCAACTACGTAAATGTAGGATCAACAGATAAAATAACTGTCTTTATCTCTTTGTAACAGCTCTATTTGAAAGTCACACTTTGTAAACCTGACAATCATTGGAGAGGAAGCCATATGGTATTCAGACAGGTGTTAAAGAAAGAGGACCACACAGACAGCGAACTCCTAATCCATCAGAGGAATCATTCATCTAAGGAGTGGAGAGACTAAGACATTTTCTTTAATGGTTCTAAATGACATATGCCACTGTAATACTAATATCATACAACTATGTAAAACATAAACATAATAGCTGCTATAATACTATAAATTCCGTAGAACTTTGAGCACTTTAACTGATCAATGCGAGCTGCTCTTTTTGTGAAGTGGCCATGTCTGCAGCAGGGCTTTGCTGAATATGAATGCAACTCTCCTGCTACAGTTTTCACCCACTTTCCTTCTGTTGTACATGTACATACATGTAAATAGTAGCACAGAGATTCACTATATTCTTATAAAAGCACATTCAGCTTCACACACACACACACACACACCATCCACCCAATCATCAATTATGGGCAGAACCAGTGATAAGGAAACAAAAGAACGATGGCCCTACCCCAACTGCAAATGGAATAATTATAAACAATAATCTAAGAGTGACAGTCCCCTGCTGAAAAAAACTACCAACCCCCATTGCCCTGAAATGGCCAAATAATCATTTCTAATGCATCATTTAATGCTCCCCTCAGCTTCTGCGGCCTCACATCATCTCCCAGGTTGTGTGTTGACAGTTCATTAGGGGGTTTTACTACACTGTGATTGTTTCTGACTGGGTAATGAAGTGCTGGGGGTGGGGAGGACAACAGGCAATCTTGCACACAGATTAATACCTTGCTTAGATGATAAAATCCAGTCTCAACTAAAGATACACTCAAACTAATAATAAAAGGAAGAGGGCTTTTATTGAATTGGTGGTAAAATATGTTGTGGTACTTACTCTGTAGTAGCAGAAAAAAATATGCTTGCAACTAATAGCAGGAATTACTTTCCCAGCAATGTACTGTACGATACAAATACGATAAGGTAGGTAAGCCCAAATTTAGCTGAGAATTAAAAGTGATCCTAAGACAGTTTATCTGAGTGGCAGCTCAACGCGGTTCAGGTTGACTCAGCTGCCTTCGTGTGCTGCTCTTCACAGTATAAAATCATTTAAGTGTCTGTTTGTCTGCCACACCAAGATACCGTCTGCTAGCTCTGTTCAGACAAGTTAAACAACATAAAATCAATTATTCTATATGTTTCTAAAGACAAACATGATACTTATTCATTAGTTCCAAAGGTCTAGTAATTTTAAGACGTTACTGTGACAGTTCTTTACACTGACGTCTCTTATGCTACATCACTCAACTACATCAAAATCTCATGGGTTCCTTATTGATTTTCTGTTGGCTACCATTAAGTGGATTTTCTCTCTCTACAGTCTACACAGGAGTGAATTAGGGACAAGGTCACCATAGGTCAGAATATTACCTGCCAAACCTCTAATTGTACTAGAGCAGCACTGTCCTAGATAAAATGTCTAGAACGTGTGCTGCACACAGTGTAACATAACTAATCCAATGCAAATGACAATCTATGTACAGTACCAGTCAAAGGATTGGGCATTCTTCCCCATTCAGTTCAGCTGTAAAGTGTTTTCAAACGTTTGACTAGTACTGTACATGACTGTGTAAAACTCATTTTGCATAATCCCGTAATAATAAGACTGTGCTGTTTTATATGTGTCATAGACCAGGACGAACTTGACAATATTATAGTCTGCAATGTGAAAAGAGTCATAAAACCAAAATATCCTAGGGAACCATAGGGAAAGGGTTCAACAGAGAAGAGAAACCAATACAGAATCTGTTTAAGTTGTTTTCTCAGTACGACATCAAACCAATTTCAGCTCATTTTTGTAACAAAGATATAACTTGTTATTAAGAGTCTAGCTTTTTCTAACACATAAGAAGAAGCCAACCCAACACAAAATACCCAAAGTCATTGCTTGACAGCTACAGCTCACAGAATTAGATGGGTTACAAAATACTGTCTTTCTAATATGAATAGAGTACTAGACACCTCTCACACGTGTCTAGGTCCCAAACATTTTCATGTCAACCATCAAGAATGATACTGGGAGACAAAACAAATGCTCCACACTCACCTTACGTAACCCTTCCACTTCAAAACCATTGAGGTTTTCATACAGAGAGTGGTGCCTCTTTCCAAACAATGATGTTGAAGTCACATTAGCCGGAGTCAGAACTGCCTTGTCCAAGAGCCTGTGTTGCGTATTAACCTGCTCTTCTGACCTCCTCAACTCCCGCTGTTGTTGTTCAGGAGCTTCCGCATCCTCACGGCTCTCCATTTCTGTGTGTGCCGGGGCAGGCTCGGTCTGCTCAGGTCGAGTGCACAGGTCATACATCACTCCAGTCAAAGTCAAGCAGCGCAGATGGAATCAAAATGACCAAAGTGAGGTGAGCCGAGACCGTGCCATCACAGGCTTTTCATTTTCTGGAAGTGAACAGCACAGATCAGCTGTGGTAGGCTGACTTTAAAATGTTAAAACACACTGTCACTGTCCTCCCCTCCTCCGACAGTTTATAGGCAGGAGTGTTTTCACAGCTAAGGTGAAGTGTCTGAAAGCAAGCATAGGACTGTTTTTGCCATGGTTGTCAATCACCCAACATCAAGTCTCACAGATTAATAATCCTTTTTTAGCAAACGAAAAATGACACTAGTGAAGTGTTGCTTGCCCAATATCTGTTAGAGTCCATGTTCCGTATCCAAGAAAAGCCCAGTTACTGATAAACGAGAAGTTGTAAAGTACCTCCTCCCTTTCTGCACTGTGACGTTTTCGCTCTAAAAGGATATTACATTTTCTCGGCCTTGGCTTCCGACAATAATTCACTGTCCTAAAAACACTCTTGAGCATACTCTTACTGCTATTTATCAATGTGTAGAATTCAGATTGAGAGTCCTCCTCACTACATGCCTTACCGATGTTCCTTCATGCCTTACCGCTCTGTCGTCTAAAGGGCTTTTTCATGGGTGCTCATCCAGACAGAGAGATAAGGTACTATACACTAGTCCGATTCTTGTCTTACATTATGCTGAAACAGTGCATGTAGGCCCAACTGAAATAGCAAACAGACGTGCCATGGAGAAAAACACAAGACAGCGCTCTGACTAACAGGTCTCCATTCGCATTCCTATTTTCTCAGTGTGGCTGAGATGTGGGAGGCATGTTGACTCTTCAGCTGTGAATCTGTCCCCGTTGATGCTGCTCTGTCAAAAAGCATTTCATCCAGATGCAATAAGACTCGACAGAGCTGCTTAATCCCATCTTGGTTACGGCGCCATATAGGTGAAGAAAGAGGATGAAGAGAAAAATGTGTGTGTAAGACGATGAGTGTCGCTGAGAGGAGGGGGTAGGGAGAACTGCTTCCATCGTCCTATCACAAAAAGGCAGGCTTTGAGACGGGGTCCAATCATTACCACAACTAGAGCTCGTTTCCATGGAGATGACGCTGGAATGATGTTGGCTGCCTATTGATTGTTCAAGAGGCAGCACGCACTGCAACACGGGCAAGCTGCAAGAGGCAGGCAGAGGAACAAGTGTGTCTAGTCCAGACTGATTGTAATGTTTTACTGCAGTTACATGATATAAAAGCATATAACACAGCGGTAAAGGCTCCTCATGTTTTAGTACTTAGATATTAAAAAACATATAGGTGGGTGGCTGATGAAAAGAGCTGGTTTATTTAGTCTTACTGCCCTCCACTCTAGCGGGGGTACTACCAGGTAATACAGCTAATTGTCTATCAAATGAGCATGCTCAATAAATCCCCTTATTGAGCAGTGACCTTAATAAGAGCGAAGAGTTATTTGGTTATTTTACAATATACATGTATACATAACAGAGCTTAATATATAACAGAACAGTAAAAAAGAAGAAGAAAATACAATAACAAAATAGTAAAAAATTAAACTTTAATTAAACCATTTTTGTGCCTTTGTTGACTTTCAGAGTTAAAACATAAAGGATCAAGATCTTCGTTATTTTCAGCCTTTTGCACAGAATATAAAATATCATGTATAAAATTTCAACGTGTTTTCAGAATGTAAATGGGCAACAACAGGGTAAAGTCTACCAGCATACTGTCAGTGCCAGCAGGCTGCTGTTATCTACCTGCCCTGATTTCATCATTATCTAGCTAAAGAGTGTGGCATGTAGCTTAAAGCAGAGGAAATGCTGAGCACTGGGACATAATTAACGTAGAAAGTTTAGCTAACTGAGATCAAAAACATTGTATGTTGGCCCAGAACATCAAACTTCGCAGCTAATGTACCATTTCTCTCAATTTGGTTTGTGTAGTTGAAATGGTTGCTACCTTCAGGCAATAAAATGACTTGATAATTATGACAAAAAGAGGAAGGGTTAAAATTCATCCAATACAGGGATAATCGTTTCCAACTGCTACAAAAAGTCTGAATACACCTTAATTTATTTCAGCCACAAAATTTGTCAATTCTTCTTGCGCTGATGGTTCTACATTCACTTATAATCATAAGCCATGTACCTATCACCTAGTTAAATATTAGCTCTCTGGCAGTGGTGGCTCCAGGGGTGGCCAGTCAGGTTGCCCCTCTGGCCAAACCCACTCCCCCAATCAGTGGCGGGCCCGTCAGGGCCAGCAAAGCCTTCTCTGCTGGCCTAGAGATAGTCAGAATCAGAAAATTACATCTTTATAATTTCATATACATTTATATTAATGCTGTGTATTTTAACAAATGTCTCATCAATCTGTTATTGTCATTTCATTACGACTTTCTACCTCAGTTGCGCTGCTTCCAGCTACTTCCAGTGCAGCGCTTATAACTTTTATAAGCTTTTATAACTTGCCTCCTGATTGTGTTATTTATAATTATAATATTTTTGATTGCTTGTTGGGCATCAGTAAATGTGACTGGTTGTTGATAGGATGTCTATTTGTGATGGAGTATCCTGTTATACTGGATAATAGCTGTATGTTATTGATATTACGTATCATATTGTATGGTAATATCAATGTCTCTATGTCTTTATGTCTCTGCAGTAAATGTATTGTAACTGTCATAGGTGTTGAGCGTTGTGTTAAATCACTTTTTCCACTTGATAAAAGTTACTGTCGTTGTAAATATGGAGTAGTTAAGTCAAATGACATTAGCCTGTAGTCCTGCTGTCATGCTGAGGTTATGCTAAGGCCATTTAATTTTCAGAGGATAGCACTGAAGGCCTAGGTAGAAAATGCACGGCCCACCACTGCCCCCAATATACAAAGACAAGAGTAACAAATTTTCAATAAATGTATGTGTTCTGCGTTTGTGTACACCCACATTTGCATCAGTTAATTAAGCTACAGCTTAATAGAGTTACATAGACAGATTATACTGGGCCTTAGTGCAACTGAACTTTACCTACAGGGAGGTTTCTGCCTTGAATGAAAGCCATGGGTTAAATGTGACAGTGTGTAACAATGACTTTTACCAGCCTATATCATCTAAATGGTGATAGAGGCTGTAAGTGATGCCCACTTTAATGGATGGTATGTATACTATGTGCACTGAATAACAGGGAAAAAGGGTTGATACTGACGGTAGATTGAAAGATGGAAAAGAGCCTCAACAGAAACTATATGAGCTACTTCTTTGCCCTCACACTGCATTTCACTGCATCAGTCCAATACATCATTATTTACAGCACGCTCATAAGACCATGGGACTAGTTGTCTAAAAAGTGAAACCAACGACATCATCAACTCCACTAAACACTTCTATTCTGCTTCAGCTCCTTTAATTATGTGAATTTACTCCGTGACTGAGAACAGAGGTGCTGACAGCAAAATAGCCAACAAAGAACTAAATATGTTATTACTGCTACATGCACAGCCACTGGCACAAGCAAGAGTACTTCTCAAATGTTGAACACAATACACATACAGTGAATATAAAAAAAGCCCTCACTTACAATAAAACAAAGAAAACATCCAGTCAGCATATGTTAGTGTTGCACAAATATGGACTATAGCCAGGACCATCATGGTTCAGTGGTATTGACATCCTGTCACACTGACATATTTTGACACAGCATCCCCGTCTGCCTGCCTGTCATTTAACTGAAGAGCAGGCAAGGTCAAGTACAGCTGACATGAAATTTTATCCATTAAATTAGGACATGGAGGAAAAGAAGCATCTCTGCAATTTGGCAAAAAGCTAAACAGCAAACATTCAATAGCTGTCAGCTGGTTACAGTCTCACTGCAACCCTCACACATCTCATACAAATACAGATTCATACACTGGTAGTAATTTGCAGTTAACCTGCAAATGCCAAAATACAAATATATCTTATTTAGTATATTATACAACATTTCTTTTACTTACATTGATGCCTTAAAATTTGTGCAAAGGCTAAGCTGAGATTTTTTTATGATAATCATTTCTCCTGGAGAACTGCAAATGCACATTTTTTCAGGTACAATATCAATACTCATATCAATATCAAACATTTTACAGCACAGATAATGATTGTATACAAATACAAAAGCGTGTCAGTTTAGTGGAAGATTTGGCATGTCTGTGTGATAATGCTTTACATGAATTACAGTAAACGCCCTTCTTGATTAAAAGTGATAGATTAAAACAACTGCATGAGTTACGTATTTTAAAATGATTCCCATGAGAACACCTTGAAAGTTTTGACTTCACCCCAGTCCCATTTGGTGTGATAATAAGGCTGATGCCATAGCAATGCTGTGAAAAATACAGTAAACAGCCAAGCAGGCATTGCTGTTTAGACAAGTGTCAAGCTTTGATTAATTATTTAGTTTCCCTTCTATGTAAACTTGATCCAAGATTTAAGAGATGAAGGCACTGACCTACTTCTGCCACCAAAAAGAAAAGAAAAAAACAGGCACGAACTGATCCAACCCCCATCTAACCCCTCCTATTTGCTGTCCTTCATTCACCCTCTTTGACAAGGATATTTTCAAATTTGATGCATCCTAATGGCAACCCCTCACAGAAATATTTCCAGCTGTTTTGTTCTCCATGTTACTGCTGCTGGCTAAACACCACTGCTGCCTTTTACAAGATTGTGCCGCCTAAGAACAGTACCACACAATGAGCATAGATTAAAATGGGTGAGGGATTTTTTGACAACTGCACACTTTCTTCGCTTACACACAAGGATACACGCAATACATTTTGGTGTGTAACACTGTATATAAATGCACTGACTGACATTTTTCTCGTCACCTAGAAATAGGTGTGTCCTGTGAGACTGATTGTTCAAACAATAAATAATTCTACATCACTACTCTTGGTTTTAGCTTTGAGTTTTACATGTGAAGACTGCATTTTTTTGTTAAAAATGATAAATCAACATGAAAACCAGAGAGCTGTCTATGGGAGAAATGTGTTTTGAAGAATCAATTAATGGCACTGCACAAACATTGGGCACAGCCAATACAACAGTTTGAAATGTCTTGAAAGAAAGAAACCACTGGTGTACTGAGTAACATACACAGAATTGAGTTTTCAAGGAAAATAATAACAGCTATTGACACATTGTGAGAACTGTGAAGAAAACCACCCAAACAACAGTCAGTGACATCACCAACAAACTGAAGGTATCGCAATCCAGCATTTGAAGAAGATTTCATAAGCAGGCCTCTCATCAGCAGTAAGGATCGCAAAGCCATGTTGGAATTTGCGAAAAAAAGTATATTAAGTACAAATGAGACACAACAGTTCTGGAACAAAGGTTTATGGGCTGATGAGACCAAAATTAACCTCTGTGATGGAAGTGATGGAAAAGCCAAAGTGTGGAACAAGGATCTGCTCATGATCCAAACCATATGAGCTCATCTGTGAAACATAGTGGAGGTTGTATCTTGGCTTGTGCTTGCATAGCTGCTTCTGAAACAGGTTCACTAATCTTTTTTGATGATACAGTATTAATAGTATTACAGCAGAAATATTTTGTCTGCTAATTTACAGGAAACATATTCAAACCAAATTTGGGTCACCTGATGTATATCGTCCAATGAATCTATGTATTCATCTTTTAATCCTAAACTTTTGGAGGGGGCTATAACTTTTGCTTGTTTACAAGAAATCTCCACAGAGCACTTTTAAGCAAACACAAAAAGCTAAAAATACTGTTCTCTTTTGAATAACACAACACTGTTACTGCTATATCTGCAGAATCTACCTAAGGTTGATCATGGTGTCAATGTCTAGCAATCCAGCCAATTCATCTACATTTGAAAAGTGAAATGTATTGATCTGACCCATTGTCCTCCAAATAAAAAGACCAGCATAGTTAATATAATAATATAATATAAAAATATACTGGAAAAGATCTCATTAATAAAAACACTTTACTATCTAGCATTGTACAATAATAATGTTTAATTTGGAAATATGAAACAGCTTACCTCCATATTTCTGTCCATGCATTTGCCAGGCAGTGACACGTCTGACCCAGAGAACTCAGACCAGCAGGGGGGCTCGTTGCCCCGGCCTGCATGGGGAGTGTTGTGGGGGTGACAAATTTTCAGAGAGCTGGTCTGACAGGTGTCCACGGCTGCAGCAATGGTGCAAGGGTCAGCTGCACACAAGTCCCTGTCTGAAGGCTGCTTTTGCTGATCTTGTTTGTTGTTGTTCTTAGTTGAGTGGGAGGCACTCTGGGATCTCTGATGCATCTGACAGGATGCTTCTTTTTCTTCCTGAGCTGGCTTTCTTGGGAGATGTTTAAAAATGTAACTGCGGTGCTCTGCCCTCTGCCTCCCCTGCAACAGTCTTCCATAGGCGTCTAGCAGGTGGCAGAGGAAGATGGCCTTTTCTAGCTCAAATTCCTGCCTGTGGTTCAATGTATAGACGGCCTGTTCACCATTTATCTTCTCATACAGTGTCAGCAGCAACTGCTCCAGCTTTGTATGTGTTTCTCTGCTGCACAAACAAAAAGCGTCTTTCCCTGTGGACTTAACCTTACTGCATCGTCCTGTGTCTTTAATGTACACCTCCTTAGCCAGAACACGCCAGCGTCTGCTAGAATGTCTTTCCTTTTGGCACCCACTCCTGGCCTTCAGCTCCCTCACAGTCCTCTGCTGTTCCCTCTGTGCTTCTTCCCGCAGGCGCCGTATCTCAGCACAGAGATGTCTGCGAGCCCACTGTGTTCGGTTCTTCTCCGCCTCCAAATCAGCATGCAGCCTCTCTAGCTCTCGTCCATAGTCCGTCTGGATCTGGCAGGGTTTCTTGGATGACAGTGCCAGAGGGTTATCCCCGTCTTTCCTCATGATGTCACATTCACAAGACAACATGCGAGGAAAGGTAAGACACTGATTTCTAAAGAAGGACCAATGGTCAGAACTAAGAAGAGAATGCAGGTGGGTGATGGGTGAAGACATGCAGCATGCAATTATCACACCAGGCCACAGGTCACTGGAAAGACGAGAAAGTGGAGGATTTGGGAGAAACAGGAAAATGGTTAAATATTGTTTTAGACTAATGTACTAACAAGAAATACAATGTTTCTAGCATGGTGGAAGCACAGGAAATGATGTAAGAATAGCTCCACTTCAGAAAGGTTCAGAAAATAAATGATGGTAGCACTTGTAGAGTTTAAGGAAAGCAAGAACTATAAACACACATGTCATAGTGACTTTTGTTGTTGTTATAAATATGCATTAAGGAACCCACTGGAAATCATGCGTGTGCAGTGATGAGCAAAATAAATCTGAGGTGATGGCTGAATGTGTAATTCATGATTTGGTTCATATGTACATGCAATGATACTTTATATACACCTTACCTTGACTATGTTTATACCTCACATGTTAGATTTGTTTGCCTCCATCCCACAAGTCTACGTAACAACTTTTTTTTTTAACAGATGACTACATAGCAGTAGGAGCATAACATGCAGCCGTGGGTGCAACAAGTGAACTGGTGACCTTCAGTGAGAAAGGCAAACAGCATTGCACCGTTAGCTATCACTACTGTAGCCAGGGTTACCCATCACTAGCGCAAACCAGCGGTGTCCATATGGGCGCTGGGATATGGTTCATATTACAGACAGGATGGGTACTTTAACAAAGTGCTAATTAGCTAGCTTACTCTAACAAACCATCACGTGGTACTAAAATGGGCAACGTTATTTGATACCATGAATAACAGTCTGTAGTACACTGGAGCTGGCACAAGCTCTGTCTAGCTAACTACTAGCCAGCGTTAGCTTACCGTTAAGTTTTCTAGCAACAACTTGTATCAAACTCACCTCTCAGCGGACACTACTGTTGTATTTAGCTGTCCGTTAATTGGGACATCTTTCAACCGAGATGCTTTTATAGCACTAAAATGAGCTGTGTAGCAACACGGAGAATGCTAACGTAAGGAGTTAAAGGTCCTTAGTCCCATTCAAGCAGGGTTTGTTTATCTGTCATGCACCAATGTCACACAATGTCCGCGTCCAGCGTCACTCTGCTGGTCTGTCCACGAGCGGTGCTGCCTTCATAGGCACTCCGACATTGTCTTATCGTTCACAGTTTTACCATAATACTCTTACGCCCATTAAAATCATTATTTTTAGGAGTACCAAAACTAAATGTTCAAGTTAAACACGACAGGTTTGCATTGTCCTGCAACGAGTAATACCCAAGATATAATCAAGTGTGATTATAATGTGGAATGTGCGTAATCAAAACTTTCTGAAGGTCTGCTATTTCTAATTGCATTTACAGATTTATTCGAGTTGTGTGCTTTTCAACAGCAATCACAATATTACCCACAGTCCATGAAAGCAACTCGAGCATCCACTCCAACCAACTTGTGTGAGATGGATGACCACTAGTGGCTGCTGGCTGCTAGTACTGAAATTGCCTTTTATATGTAGGGTAAATGAATGGACCCTGATCTGAGGGATAATTGTGTTGAATCGCCTTTGATTTACCATTAAAAAATGCTGTTGTTTAAATTGTTTTTAAATGTGACATAGTCTCCTAATGCTTCTAAAGTACTAAACCACTAAGTGGTGTTCAAGTCAGTATATGTATACAAGTCTTCTGAGAGATAATGGACTAATATGTTACAGTTGTATATTTTATAAGGAAGAATCCTTCTCCATGAAATTACCAGTACAGTTATGCACTCTGAGAGGAATAAATGTACAGTATCTTATAAAGTTGATGTATATGTATGTTTAATGCTTGAAAAGGAATCCAATGTTATCACTACTCTTAAGAAGAATTACCTGGTTTTACCGAACCAGTATATCATATTGTACCTCAGTTAGACCAATTTACAATGTGTTACAATGCTTTTTCATCGTAGGCACACATAAAGAACAACATTTTTACACATAAAAAAAAGTACAGGTGTGAACAATAGAATTATTTTTGCCTAGATTCCTAAAAACAGCTTTTCAGAGTCCTGTTTACGTTCATGTGTTACGTTCAGTGTCACACTGTCATGTCAGGATGGCAGAGTTTACTATGATTCCTGGGACCTTGATAAAATGCTTCCTGAGATTTCTTTCATTGGCAAGGGCAATGATACTGAAGTGTATAAATCCTCAAAGGAATGTACATTTTTAATATCAAGTTGCCAAACCCCATCAAAGAGGCAAAGCATGTTTTTGTAGTATAATCCTTCTGAAGAAGTTTGCTCAAGCACTTTGTGTCTTCATGCTTCCAGTTAATTTACTTAATTTAATTTAAGAATTCAATTTGTACAGTCATCTGCAAAACAAGTACATTAGTTGAGAGCTTAATGGTCTGTTTTTATTATGAAAGGGTGAAAGAGACAGAGATGGAGAGAACAGAAAGAGAGAGAATCAGCATACCGCTCTCTGTTATCAGGGTGTCCTTGGGCCGCTCCCTCTCTCATTTCCATCTCTGATTGCTGCACACTACTGTCTACTCACGTGTGGCAGACTGTTGGGAAGGAATAGACTGATCTGAACATCACATCACATCTACTTTGATTGTGATGTGTACATCTGGTGTTTACCCATACATATACATATCTGTTGCCCTGCTCATTTCTGTATACATTTCACTGTGCAGCAAGATTCTTATGATATGAAAAACGTAAAACATACAGTACATGCAATCAAATCAGAACTTCGGCAAGAACTAAGTTTTTTTTTTGGCCATTTGAACATTTTTCAGCTTTGAACCTATGTTTAGTACATGATTTATTACTGTAAAAAAAGTAAATCCTGTGTTAACTATTTTCATTCACACACCAAATCCAAAAAGACATGACATTTGAGTCTCCTTTATAACAATAATTTATTGTGTGTGCATCATGTTTCGCATTGGCTCGCTCTTGTGTGAGACATAGAGATTCAAACAATAACTATGTCCGTATTTCTGTATTTCCTTACAGTATGTAATAAAAATAATAGCCTCAAGGTTATGTAATACACATACAGTCGTATTTCATCATCCAAAACACACAACAGACCAAATGTATCTACAGAGAAATACAGATATTTCAGAACTTCCTTAATACATTATATTAGAGGGGTTCATCTAATGTCCAGTGTGTTTTCAGCACTTAATAGACAGAGTGCTACTTTTTGTCCAGGAAATAGTGTCAGGATGTCCTACTGCACTATTTGTGTCACATTCAAATTCAAGACCCTCATAACTAAGGAACAATTACTGAATAACCCATACGTCTCATATCTGGACATTATTATATACAACCCAAAGCGCTCTTTATACATGAGTCTGCACCATTAAAATTAAAGTTGACTTCTACTGTAGACTCCCACAACATGTCCAGTAACTGACCTTATCACATCAACAACATGCGAACACAGAATCGATTCCAGAAACTTCATTATTCTGAGCTCATAATGACCCCTTTTCTCACGTTGTGTGTGTCTCGGAAATTCATCCGAGAGATGAGGAGGCTGGTCTTCCTTGAGCCCTTTCTTCTCTCGGGCCTTTTGTTTGCAGTAGCTTTGTTCCTTTTCATCTTAACCCTGTTAACTGCAGAAAAGAACAGCACAAACATCTGAGGTCACTGTAATGACGTATATATGTTTCTCAGCACCTTGGTGGGAGAATATATTGTGTTGAATCCTCTTTCCTCATGTTTGATGTTCTCTCTGGTAATGATTAATGTTGCTCAAATGTCTGCTTTTAATGCTTTCTTTTCCTTTACGGTAAACAGATAATGAGCACAGTACAATTCATCTACATTCAAGTATGCAGTCCCTATGTACTACTTCTAATACTGTGTTACATTTATTGTGTGCTTGAAATTACACATCTTGATAAATGTAATAGTTGTACATTAGTACATTTTTTTTAATCTCATATAACTTTAAAATCTCTTTCAAATCATGAAGGCTTTGTTCTGATGTTTTAGTCCACTCTAACCAATAGGTGTAACCAGAAAATGTAGGCCCTGTGCATATGTGGTGTCATTACCGCCCCCCCCCCTCCCCCGCCCCCCCATTTGCCTCTCCACACATTAATCAACAACTAATCAATCTACTAATCAAATATTACTGTAAAAAGCTCTAAGTAAACAGATGTACTCAAACAAAGAGAAAGTATTAGACTGCTGCAATTGGTTGCTCAATACATAATGAGATGAAGAAGAGGAAGACAAGGAAATATTGAGTAATACTATACAGATAGACGTTGTAATGTTACCTAGCTAGGTCAACACGTTATGTAATCAGTCCCGTTATTGTCATGTTTGCATCATCAAACTAATGTAAAATAGGTGGATCGTCTGTCAAACCCCTTAATCAGCAACTAATAATAATGAACTTCTAAGGCTAATAGTAACTAAATAGCATAAATAAATGGTAGTCTATGCATCCTCCCCACCTCAGGGCTCTCATCACTGACAGAGCTGTTTTCATTGGTTCATTTTCATACTCATATTTTTCAACCTTACTCATTAAATTGAAAATAATTTAGTTCTTTGGTAAAAAAAAAAAAAAAAAAGGGTGCAAACATAAAAAAGTGAAACTAGTGCTCAATACATGACAATGCCTGGAGGATTATAGAAAATTAGCTTACTCCAACATAATCCCTGTATTTTGGCTAGACCACCAATGTGGGTGATACCACAAGAAACAAGAAAGTCTGAATCCGTCCTTGACTACCTTGACAATGAGCATGGACAGCCTGCACGTTCCTCTACATCTCAGGAAGGATTAGTATTTTAAAGCAATTGCTGTTAGACAGCTGCACAATTCAGAAAGGCCCCAAGCTTCTCTTTGTTGGAGACAATGGAGACAATTACAAGACCTATAGACTATCTTGTGTCTGAAATAGAAGCAAGTTGAGACACATTAGACAATGTAGAACAAGTAAGCAAGATAAAATGCAGGATTTATGGTATAAGATATTGGTGTTTAAGTCATATTCATACAATATATTCATTTATTCAGCTGATGAAAGTTGGCAACTGCTGTGTGCAAATTTGTGGTGTATATTTTTCTATCCTTCATGAAGTCACAGTCTTTTTCTTTACTGTATTTCTATGTGGGAGAGTCCTATGAATACACACACGCACGCACACCCACAAACACAGACAGACACAGGACCTGAGCCCCAGCCCCGTCTCCCTTTGCGAGTGTGTGCAGAGATGAGCAGGACCGCACCTTCTGTGAGCACTGCCTGAAACTAGAGATGCAGGGATACCAGTGAAGGATTAGTTTTCATTGGCTTTGTCTTCTTTTTTTTGCCCCTCCTGGTTCTTTTAAGCACAGACAGGTAAAGGGTGTTAGAATATTACCATACAATGCTCTGGTATTTAGCTTTACGTAATCTCTGCCGCTGAAGCCAGGTACTTATAGTCAAGCAGGGTTAAGGAGATGAAAGACCTAAAACACATAGCACTGGATGCTCTAAGTTTCCTGCCTCCATTTCTACACAAAGTTTCTGTGTGACTTGTGGAATTAAGTGCTCTCAGGACATTCTTTTAGGACTTTTTTGGGAGGAGGACATCTGTTTTTATTTTTATTTCTGTTGTTGTGGGTGAAGATAAATACTTTCACCACAGGTATGTATTTTTAATGAAGTAGTAAATTGGTCTATGTGTTCACTTTATATGATTACCATAATCATTTCATCATGTCTTCGGTTCTCTGACAAATCAGTGAGTTGCAATGTTAATCAACCATGTCTATGTCACATTTGCTTTACAATTGTGAATTTATCACAAAGTGAAAAAAGTTAAAGTGTTCATGATGTGCAAAGTTGCTGAAAAGCAGACATTTTAATTGAGATCATGCAATGCCAAATTTCAGTCTCTTTAAATTATTGCTTTAAATTTGTTCAATATTAATAATTTCAAGTTTTATTTTGTCATATTTCACAAAAGCTGATTGGCTGAAAAGGGGCATTTCTCATTAAAAGGCTATGGTTAGAAACACATGCTGACAAATGGATTGAATCTCTGTTTAAATGGCACAAAATTCTCTCAGTTGGAGGGACTGACGGTGTTATTCTCTGGTTTATCTCAGACATTGAGGGGTATTTTTGTGAGGCCGAGATCTTTCAGCTATTTCTCAGCGCTGGGAAGTGAGAAGGGAGGGGAAGTAGAGCCGACACAAAAGGCAACATTATTCCCTAGCGGATCTGTGCTACATCCTTCCATGAATGGAGTATTGAAAAACATAACACTGGGGACTAGATTATTTTTCATCCCTCATAACTGAGCCATTTGTCCCAGAGTTTCAAGTGGTTTGTTGCTACAGTCTGCAAATGAGACAGCTGTGGATCTCTAGAGCGCTGTGCTGGTGCTGAAATCCCCACCTTCCAATTGGATGTAAAATGACTTCTGTGTGGGTCTCTGGCCTTCTTCACAGCACCTGTAGTACAAAGGGCATCCAAGAGTCCATTGAACATGGACTGGATCTAGACAAAAACTCGTTGTCTAATGTTATCATAGAACCAAATGCTCAAAATCTAACACAGTGGCTGAGTGACAGTGTGGTTAATTTACCTCCATAAGCTGTAGATAACTGTACAGCTCTGTAGCTCAAGATACTAACATCCCCTCCCTCCACCACCTAACCTTCCAAGAAGACGAGAGGCGCCCCTGTTTCAGTGTCATCAGGTGCCTAAGCGTTTTGGAAGGTTCTATTGACAGATTGCAGGAAGCAGCGTTTATGCCTGACGATGGGGACCACAGAAAGCAGAAATGTCTTTTTGTGCCCCCTGGGTCCGGAATGTCCACTATCTCAAGGGGCCAATATCAAATTCTCCCCTCATCATCCCCTAATACACATTCCTGTGTAAGGTCAGAGGGGAATTCTGCATGAGCGCAGAGACAAACAACCCAATGCTAAAGCGCACTCTCTGGCCTCTTAATGACAACATGCTTCTAATGACACATTTATGGGGCATTCATGCAAAAACTACGTGTGAAATTTGGAATATAATTGTTCCAACTTGCCTGTGGAATGTTCATAATTGATTTTTTCAGTGCAAAAGAAAAGAGACTTTCAGATGGTTTCTCAGTTGAGAAGACTGTAGGGTATTCAGTGTCTGCTACGTTACTATCTAACTCTGATTATTGAGTGATCGTCAGTGAATCCCAATATTCTCTGTCTTAGGGAAAATCCCCTTTACTAACACAGGTGCCTGCCTCTGTCTGTAACACAAGCCTTCCCCAGCTGTTGATGATGCTGCGAAGCTTGGAAATGAACCTTCCTCAGCTCTAAACCAGACCTCCTCCTCGTTCTCTTTTATTTGCGGCCTCTGTTACCTGCTCCCAGGATGCACGGCAGCCATTTTGTGCTAACAAATGTAACTTGACTCTGTGTTCCTGGTGTTTTATTGGCAAGAGCAGCTCCAACTGGTGGCACATGCCCATGCCTGGGAACTGGGGTAATTTTACATTTATAGTCTGTTCCTGGTTTGCTCCAAGATGTGTTTGTATGCCTTAAGAACTTCCTTCCAGCCCTCCTATGTCCACTGGGGACCATGGGCGTCTCATTTTTTGGGAATGATCTCTTTTTGACATTTCCCAAGCTGGACTACCATCAATACCCACTCTAGCACAGTAACAACAGCTTCAGGCTCCATCACAGAAAACAATCCAATACTATAATTAGGCTGCTCTGAACCAGGACAAAAATAGTGATTGATCTGCAGTAGAGAAGTGTCTCCAACACACCATGAGATAAAAACTGAGAGTGAGCGAATGTGTGTGTGTGTGTGTGTGTCACAGGCGGATGGTCAGTCAGGCAGCCATGCGAGGCCAGCGGGTGGTGGACAGCGAGTGTAGGTGCTGGAACCTGGCCGTCTGGCTCCTGGTATCCTTGCTGGGATCTCTAATCTTGGTAGCCATCAGTTTGCTGCTGCGACTCGGTGAGTGTGTGTGTTTGGTGCCGGGGATTCAGTGTTGGATGTCGGACGCAATGTTTGTTCTAATTGCATCCAACATCCAACATCACCTTCTGCTGTACAGAATAATAGGTGATTAGGGAAATTAAATTAGATTTTTAAAATGTATGCATTCCTATTTGTATGAAGATCTTTTATCTATTGTAACAGTTATATTCCACAAACTCCTATGCCTTTACATTTTAAACTTTGTAAAAAAATATGGTAATCCTACAGATAAAGACTTTTAGTGCTTTAAGGGCCAGAACCAAAGTTCTGTTTCTAGTTCATATTCCAATCTACTGACAAGAGGTATTTGAGATATTTTATAATTTAATTCCATGGGAAAAAGTTACTGCTGCTGTAAAGTGTGAACATGAGTGTGTTTGCTCTCAACCACATGTTTGAGGCGTTAATAATGCTTAAGAACTAGGTGTACCTGCAAGTGAACTCCCTGTAGATGAGTGCTTTTGTGTACACAGCTCCTTTCTGGCCTCTGTTTACCAGTGGGATATCTGAATAAAAGCCCTGCAGCTGTTTTGAAGGGAGCCAGGATCCATTCCACTCACTGGCTATTTCTCTTGATAGGGTCAACAGAAATCCAAATGTGTGCCTCACTAACATGTTTTGTATTCTAATTTCAGGAGACATCAAAATAAACAGAAGGGCTCTACCCAGTAAGTAATATTTACTCTAAGTGAATCACATTTAAGAACTGGATCAGTCTGGTACAGAACCCAGAGTACAGCCTGCATGTGACACAGGTGTATTACCAGCCCCTGAGGCTAAAATAGATATTTGTATGTATTGTTGTTAAATATAGTAACATATACTGATTGGAGAAGCCTGTGAATGGACCCACATTGAGAGATGAGATGAATGGAAAAAAAATCCTCTTGTGTCTTTGTGCGTTATTGAAACCTGAGATATTAGTCTTCAAGTGCCACAATGCCCCCTTTACACATCCAGAATCATATTTCATATATGCACCAAACACTCTCTCTTCAGAAATGCATCAGACTTGGGTTGATAGCCCATATTTACATAGGTAAATAAAATGTGTTTTGCAAAAAATTATTAATTGTTTTAATTTAATTAAACTATTATCCTGCATTCCACAAAAAAGATATCATCATATTTGTCCTTTGCCCACAATAACATAACATTTAGATGTTTTTCAGGCATAATAGTTACCATATTCACCATCTGAACCATCATCACCCAATCATCTAGTGAGTTACTGCTATTTGCATGCTCAGCACAAAATACAGCTGAAGCTGATGAGGATGTCATTAGATTTGCATTGGTTTGGTCATAAACTAAATAAATAATAACATAAACTAAATAAATTTAGCATGTTTCATACGACCATGAATGCCAATCCATTCAATAATTGTTGACTTTCCCTCCCAGAATAGCTAAAGAGACGAATTAAAGGTCCAGGCTAACATGTTTCTGTTGTTGCTGATGCAGTGCATGCTCTCAACAGGCCTCCTGTTGTGGTTTCAGTCTGTGTCTAGTGTTACAGGAAAATAGATATAGTAGATATAGAGTACAGTAACTATGGAAGGCCAAGAACCTCCTTTCAACAAATAATTTGACCATACCCCCTCTCTCTCCCCTATCTCCCCCTACCTCCTGTATCAGCCAATGGCGTGCAAACCCCAGCAAAGACACAGTATCAAGGTAGGTATTTAATACAATATACATTTACCTACAACGTCATCTCCATACCATGCCCATACAATGATGTTCAGTTAGAAACATGTATGCATCCAGATCACTTGTTGGCTGTGTGTCAGTGAAAGAGAGTACTGAAGCTAGATCAGCACTTGGGGCTTTTTAAACGAGGTCGCATTTCCCTAATCCTCACTAATTTGCCACATATCCTCCCACTCACCTGCATCCACTGCACTCACTTCCAAGGAGTCAGGTGGGTTATTGTGGGCCTTAACTTGGTAGGATTAGACTATTTCAAGATTTTTTTTTCTTGCTAATAACCATCATTAAATTAGAGGCATGCCAATCAAAAGATGTTGTTAAAATGTTCCCAGACAGTAGAGCTTTTATGAGCCTCAGATTTTTCAGTGAGATGGTAAAATCATAAGCAAACAACCTGAACCTCTTCACCTCACTGAAGGTCAGATAATAGGATTGTATTTAAACACTGACATCTATATGAATAAGCCCTGATAGATACTGTTTACTTATCTGTCTTAAGTACAACTGGTGAATGGACGTAACAGGTGTGAAGGACGAGTGGAGGTGCGCTACAATGACTCATGGGGCACAGTGTGTGACGACGAGTGGGACATGGTGGATGCCAATGTGGTGTGCAGGCAGCTGGGCTGTGGCGTGGCTGTGGCAGTGGGCACCAGCTCTCAGTTTGGACAGGGCACAGGGCCCATAAAGCTGGATAATGTGGACTGCAGAGGAAATGAAACAGACCTCAGCCAGTGCAGAAGTCTGCCGTGGGGCATCCACAACTGTTACCACTATGAGGATGTGGGTGTTACCTGCAGAGGTAAAGGCCTTTATACAGCTTTGTTAGGTAATGTAATGTTAGTTGAGGTAATGGTGAATTCCATTTCATTTCACTTCTTCATTGTCATTTTGCTGCCAGAACCAGCAGTGGTGGGAGCAAAAGGTTTTGAGAGTCTCACTACACCACAGAGGGAAAACTCGAGTTTACGTAAGTACCTCCTGCTTTTACCTAAATGAACATGGTCTTCTGCCAGCTTGAGAATAATTTGTCTTTAAAAAAGCATAAAGGCAAACAGCCCAAACCCAGTGAAACAACAATATACATTTGTATTTCCTCCAATAGGCCAAACAAATCTATTATTACAGGTGGCCCAGCATATATATGCAAATCTCATTTCAGAGCAAATATAAAAAGAGAATAAAACTTTCTGAATTGTAGAGGAAAATATGTTGTATATTCAGAGGAATTAAACTTTAGGTCAGCTTTTTTTTATGTTTGAGTAGATTGCTTTTTATGCAAAGAACACACACACAAATTTGGCAAGCAGGTGGCGTGACAGATGTTACTACAAAATAAAAGCGTAGGTTTCAATAAATAATGAATAGTGGCTTATTTTTTCAGAATAGTTTCAGGATCTTCCTGAAATAAATACACACAGTCAGACTTGATTACAAAATAGTAAGAGAATTATTCGTTGAATTGAAGGGACTTGTTATTTTTTCAACTCACTGAAATGTACCTCTTTTGACATCCTCAGGGAGTATACTGTACTCAGTGCCCAGAAGAGCATGAGATCCCAGTACACAATCAAATTTAGTTAGCAAGTGATGTAGCTAGCTAATTCTTTACTATGAAGAATGAAAACCTATTGAAAATCCAGTAAAATGTACCAGACTCAAGGCTACCTTATATGATATCTATAGGACACATGAGAACGTCTGGTCTCCCTGTTAGGTGCAATTGTCACTTCCACTGAATTCAAGTCACACAAATCCTAGCAGGATTCATATTGATTCTAACAAAAGCCCCTGTAGTCTAAAAATATGTCTAGAAATACATATTTGACATCAGTCCTTATAAATTCCTCCTTCCTCTTTGTTTAGGAGATGGCACCATCCGTTTGGTGAATGGACAAAATGCCTGCCAGGGCCGAGTAGAGATCTACCACCGGGGAACGTGGGGGACAGTGTGTGATGATGACTGGGTTCTCAACAATGCCCGGGTTGTTTGCCAACAGACAGGCTGTGGTATTGCTGTCTATGCACACACCAATGCCTACTTTGGCTACGGTACTGGCCCGATTCACCTGGACAATATCAACTGCTATGGCACTGAGTCAGACCTGACTAAATGCAAAAGCCTGGGCTGGGACAAGCACAATTGTGGCCATCATGAAGATGCTGGAGTCACCTGCACTGGTATGTTGCTCTCAGACATAAAATGTCCATTAACATAAATCATACAAGTGTGAAACAGGAATCACTCTTATTAGTTAAAGAAAATCATTAATTAGAGACCCACAGTCATTGTAGTAGCTCTGCCAGGTTCTATTTACAGTATTTACAATGAAGTGCTGAATGCTAATTTTTAGCAAGTTGATATTTGATAAGTTAACTTTTGTGCACCAAATTGTGCACAATCCATCCATCCATTATCCTAATCGCTTGTCATCTCAAGGGTCGTGGAAGTAATGGAGCCTATCCCAGCTGTCACTGGGCGAGAGTTGGGATACACTCTGGATAGGTTGCTAGTCTATTACAGGGCTGACATACAGAGACAGACAACCATTCACACTCACATTCAACCCTACAGCCAATTTTAGATTGCCCAATTAACCTAACCCACATGTCTTTGTGAGAGAAAGCTGGAGTACCCAGAGAGAACCCACACAGACACGGGAAAAACATGCAGACTATCTTAAGTGCTACTGACAATAATAAAGTTAGTAGTTATTAGTAGTTGGTAACAGTAGTGGCAGCACCAGTGCCAGTAGGAAATTCAAGTGGAAATGCAAAGAGTAAAGTTGGAAATATTTAACTTGACCATATTTTGATAATTAGTAACTTAGTAATGTTGGTATATTGACAATATAAACTAAAGAATGAGAGGACTAACAGTAATTGTTTCGGTGTTAGTAACAAGCAGTAGTAGTGTTATTACAGGTTGAACTGTACTTACAGTATATAAAAATGATTTTGTTTCCTTATCTACCCACTGCAGGATCCACTACTATACCTTCTGTGGCAACACAAAATCAGCGAGCACTCTGGGGAACATTTGACACTACAGGTATCTAATTATCACACACTGATAATTGCTCCATTATTGCAGTAATGCACACCAATTTGCTTTGCTGGAATTTTTTCCGCACACAGTAGAAATTAAGTGTGCACTTTTGCCAATTGACCAACAGGGAGAGCCATATCTCCCCTCTGTATGTTGTACTGTACCATGGTGCCACAAAACATGCTGGTGAAAGTGTGCTACAAACTAACTTCATTATGATCAATATAAACAGACAGTGTGGTGTATTGAGCCAGTGAGTCATTTTATCATGTATTATATGTTTCCTCCAGTCACCCAAAATGTTCCTGTCACTAAGTCACCTAGTACAACAACTGTTACCACAACAACCCAGGCAGGTAAAGGTAAAAACATTAAGCTGATTTCTGTTTTGTAAACAATTATTTTTTATTATAGCCCCTAATTTAATTATCAGTTATATATATTTTGTCATAAAAATTACTCATGCTCTAACATTGCAGTGATTTACCTGATGTTTACCTGTTTATTCCTGTGCAGCCAAGGCACCCATCCGTGTGATGAATGGTAACAGTAGCTGCCAGGGTCGTGTTGAGGTCTTCTACAAAACTGTTTGGGGGACAGTGTGCGATGATGACTGGGACATGACAGATGCCGAAGTGGTGTGTAGGCAGCTTGGCTGTGGCCCGGCTATTGCGGCCAAGACCCTGGCCTACTTTGGCTATGGTACTGGTCCCATCCTGCTGGACAATGTGGAGTGTATCGGCAATGAAGAGGGGTTGTCCCAGTGCTTCAACCTGGGCTGGGGTCAGCACAACTGTGGCCATCATGAGGATGCGGGAGTTGTCTGTGCACGTAAGACTTGACTGGACTTGATCTGTAACATTATCTGGGGTCAAGGCAGGCTCAATTAGGCATCCATTTATAACATGCACATATGCAATACTTAAAACACGTAATGCCTTTATCTATAATCACACAAAACTGCATCATGAGCCATCATGAGCCTGAAAACATGTACTTCCTATTTGTCCAGTCATCTATGTCTGCCCTGCTGAGATGTCTGGTTGCAATGTATGACTATAGTACTCTGAGAAGGAGACAGCCCAGAGACCATGAAAAATACAAGGCGCATGAGCGTCACTGCATAACCACAGGCCAATTTCCACGTCTTTGAATGAAAAGCACATACACACTCCCCCCTACTTAGATAGAACATCCTTGATTCCAGGTTGATTACTGTAGCAACCAAGCAAGAAGCAAAAAGCTTCCAATATTGATCAGTAAAGTGAGCCTTGCTAATCCTTCTGTGACATCACATTTCCTGAGAATACCCAAGAGACAGAAGCATCACTGTTTCTTCTGCTTTCTTCTACTTTCTCTAGCTTTTGACTTCTACATTGCAATGGGACGTGACTTTAAGGTAACAGAAACAAAACCCACCACAGCCACCCCACCACCTTCTGATGGTAAGTCTAATTTATCTTCAGATTGCTCAAAATCAACCAATTCATCATCGGGGTCTCAACAGTTCAGACTGAATTTATGTGACAATTCTTTGTGTTCTTTTGAAGGCACGGTGAGAGTGGTGGGTGGTCAGCACCAATGTGAGGGTCGGGTGGAGATATACTTTAATTCTGAATGGGGCACAGTGTGTGACGACGCTTGGGACCTCCCTGACGCTCAGGTTGTGTGTCGCCGGCTGGGCTGTGGAGAGGCCACAGCGGCTCGAGGAGAGGCTTTCTTCGGGCCTGGAAAAGGAACAATCCTGCTGGACAATCTGAAGTGCAGTGGGACAGAAGCCTCCCTGCTGAAGTGCTCACATATATCCTGGAACATGCACAACTGTGACCACTCTGAAGATGCTGGCGTCATCTGCTCACTGTTGTGATTTCAGCAATCCCACACTCCCATCTCCACCATGGAACTTGTACACATAATGTAAATAACAGGTTTGCTGAAGGAATACCCCACCACCAACAACCGACAAAATAACTAATATGACAATATATAATTACATACTATGATTATCTATGCATATTAAGCACTTTAAAATAAATATGAGATAAAATACAATGTACACAGTAAAAAAACTGATACAAAGACAAACAAAGCACTAAACTGCTTTCCTTTCTTTTTTTTGACCTAAAATGTTAACTATTTACCGTACATGTATACTTTGATGATGAAGTAAGGAATATACTGGAGCAATTCAACTGATTGTTTGTTATGTGGATAAAGTGAGACATTTTTTTTTACAAGGAAAAAGGGAGGACATCAGTGCAACAATCCACACATATGTATGATAAAACAAACAGAAATATAAAAGGACAAAAATGATCGCAGGAAAGCAGAAACGTACATAAATGAATGTGTTATATCTTGTGAATATACTGTATTTCAACATCAACAAATAAATGATGCGTTACTTGTGTTCTGTAAGCTATGATATTAATAATCATTTACATGTGACAAAATAAATGCTATTATTTTTCAGTATATATTTTTAGTGTAAAAACACATCAGTATTTTTTGTTGTTCTAAATGTGTGTGTCATATTAATGTTTCTATTCTTGCACAGCCGCATGCAAATGTGACTGTTTCAGGAAGATACTTCAGGGGAAAGCACCACTGCACTGTCCTCATTTATCTGATAGTAAGTTTTGGAGCATTTGTACTTATTGTAATTTCATAACTACCTGAAGTGCTGGACAGAGCGTAGCAGAGTGTAGCAGAGCAGGCAGAGGGAGGGCTGGGCGGAGCAGAGGGGACTGACTTAGCTGTAAGTTGTCAAATTAAATGAGCCAGTTACCACAAAATACACCATATAATACAAATTTAAACTTAAGCTGCACTCAAAATAGACCATAGCATGCTATTTAGCTAACAGAGGCCACTGTAAGAAAGAATACACAATGAGAATAAAGTCAGCAAACTGGCCCAGTAATGTAAATTAGAGCAGTATTGAAAAGTTAAAAGTTTAGTAAAGTTTGATAAGTTTTAGACAGCATTAGCTACAATAAGCTTCACTGCCACTACTGAAACTATGCAGCAAAACACCTGAGTGTACCGAAAAGAGCAAGGTTGTGTTTAATCAGTGATGAATTGAACTTTTATTTCGCAAGAAGGAGAACATGTTCTTCTTTCAAAACTTACATGGTTTTACTCAAGAGTCTCAAGAGAATTTCTACATAGGCAAGCACATCTCAAGAAAGGATAAGAATAATAAGAATTTAGTCCGCTTCATGTTAAAAATGGCCAAAACTGGTAAAAAGATATATTTTCTTGATTTTAGTTTTGACAAGAACAACTTGAAACAAATGTATTGTAAAGAATAAGTAAAATTATTAAGTTAATAAATAAGTAAATTATCATAACAAGTTTAAGATAAGTAGTTAAGATAGTTCTAGATTTTAAAAACCTCTTAAATGAGCAGGAATAAGGATATGTTACAGTCAGAATTAAGATGGAGTAAAATGCATTTACAGATTAAACACACATTAAGTTGGTATTTTCACTCATACATGCATTGCAGACATTTGAATGAGTGTGGTGAACACAAGAAAAACTGCTGTAAAGGCTTTCTATAGTCTGACTGACTCAAGAATGTGAACTGATTGATCAATGTCATAAACCCCGAGTGCCTCCAGGGACAGGGAAAGAGAATGGCCTGTGGAAGAGGGTGTGTTTGGTGACTCATGGCAAAATGACTCAGCATTACGAGCCTATTTCAAACCTAGAATCATTTCAATCAACGGAGACATTAGGAAGTAGTACTTACACAGCATAAGTTATATTAATATGTGAAAGATTACCAAAAAGGTGTGGTTTCAATGTAAAAAATGAAAATGTTATGATAAATTAAAATCATGTACATATAACAGGCTTGCTGTTTTCATTTTCTGGGTTGCTTTACTTTAGATAAGAACTGTTCTGCGGCTACAGATGTGTCTTTTGTTTGTCATCTACACGGGATTTGATTGTGACTCAGGCCCGGTCACATGTAAACAGTTTTATTAACTGTAATTACTATTGTAAACACATTTATTGTTATTTAACTCACACAATGGCATCTGGCTGGTTCGCTGTTTAAAATAACTTAACGTTTTCAACAAGATGGTGTTTGTGTCTGTCCTGGGAGCATTTTACACACACACAACATAAAAGTGAAGTGCATTGTGGGAGCAAAGTTCATGTATTGCGACATCATTATCTTCTATGTTACAGTATATTGTTATTTCAGTGCACACCAGCCATCAGTGGATAGACACGAAGCTGGTCCCCTGTTCGTCCTGTTCTCTTAGCATTGTATACAGCTTTAGTTATCCCACTTAATTGAAGTTACTTACTACTTACTACTCCTCCTCAACACACACACACACACACACACACACACAGTGAAATAAGAACACAAATCAGTAATAAGACAACAATTTAAAAAAAATCCAGTGTTGCCTGAAGTGCTCAGCTCTAGGTCAGTACATGACAATGTTATATGATAACACTTAAACTGATCACCTGGTCTAGGACCAGGTAACGCCCAGGTGATCAGCTGGAGGGGCCCATAGGATTGTTGGCATTTGCCTGGTTGGTATTGAAGCTTTGTAATTTTCATGTGGAACGTGTGATGCAACAGTTCATAACCAAACACCAACACATTATATGTCACCACCTATACAAATAATTTAAAAAAAAGAAGTGTAAATTGCACGACAGTAGGGGACCGGGTTGCACTGTCACCTCTCTCCGGGTTGCCAGCCTCGTTACGTCACTCCGCGAAGACACGCCTTTTTGGGTGGTGACAGAACCGAGGGAGAGTGGTCGGAGGGGGAGGGGTGTCCCGTCGGCAGACACACAGACAGCGGGCAGCAGCTGCAGCGAGAGGACCCGGTACCGTTTAGTCTGTCTTAAAACACTCACACAGTCCGACTTTTAGCTCCCGAACACAGAGGACAGCAAACACACTGCACCACATCTAAAATGGTCGACCGCGAGCAACTGGTGCAGAAAGCCCGGCTGGCCGAGCAGGCGGAGAGGTACGATGATATGGCAGCTGCCATGAAATCGGTAAGTCGGCTTCCTCCTTCACGACCTTTCTGGTTTGGACCGAAATTGTAGTATAAACGGTGTCGTCGACGTGTCGTGTGTGTCTGTGAGAGGTGTGTAACAGCTAGCTAACACAGCGTTATTAAAGCAGTAATACGCAGAGAGCGGACGGTGCCTCTGTATTAGAGCACATTTTGACTTAAGCGGAGAAGACACGCTAAATTGGTGTATGAAACATATGATTAAAGACTACATTTATGAGAAAGACGTATTTAGGAGCATTTTAAACGACTCGCATGGTACGATTTGGGCAACATCTTTTCTCGGGAGGACTGCAAGGCCCGTAAAGCCTGTGTCCACATTTCACCCGTTTCTGTACATTTCAGACCTGTTAGTTATACCTTTCTGATAATAACGAGGTTTAGCTGAAAACGTGAATTTGCACTAAATGAGACGTTTTTTTTATTGGCGGTGTGCTGCGGTGGATTGTGGTTTTCTCAAATGCGGACTGTTTGATCTTGGGGCGGTGCCTTTCACCAGTCTCCTATAAAATAGACCAGGCTCCCTGGCTGCTGAAGAACCGAAGAGATACAGCACACAAATAGCGATAGGACATGATTTAATCGTCTGTATGGATCAAATATGGGCTTCGTAATGAAAGAGTGTCAAACGGATCACGGCGAAAAGATGCGCATAGTGGCGGACCGGAGGACGAGTTATAGGTGGTACCATGATGATGAGAGTGACATCGCTGGCTGTGGTGGTCGTATTCCGGTTTACATGATGCTGAGAACGAAATAATCGGCCATCGATTCCGAGTGAAACGCCGCTTTTCTTTAGCGTGATGTGCAGAAACAGGCCGGGCACTTGTCCCCTGTCTGATTGCTGCACATTTGGCGCATTGGAAAGAGCGATGTTGGCTCAAGGTTGATGCAATCGATTTGCGCAGAAGCAGCGCACAAAATCCGAACCGTTCACCTCCCAGACGTGGGTGTTGGTGGACGGACAGCTTTCCAGAATGCTCTGTGGATGTCATATTGCAGCAAGTGCTCGGTTCTTTTCTTTTTCTTTTTTCTTTTTTTGGTCTGCAAACTTGTAGCCTGACGGATTGCCTTTATTAATCGATGCTGTGTAGCAGCCGCATCCATGCGTCCTCGACCTCTTACAGCAGGTTCCCACACAGAGGCGTGCCGCAGCATCTGCCAAGATGCACCACAGGCCCACCCGTAGTGCACCATTTCATAGGCAGCGTTTTATCACAGCTTCACAAAGGCTGCATCTCACTGTATGCTCACTATCTGGACAACTGGAGGAATGGACAAACTAGCAGGAGCAGTTCAGGGATGGTGTGATGTATGGCAAGGCCCACTGTCCTTTATTTCCAAAATTGGCCATAATATCTTTGTGGAGGCTCATATAGTGTCTGGGGTTACTATTGGTGACTTCTGAGTAGCATTTAGCATCTATTTTTATTTTACTTTCAAGAACTAGAAGATTTGGTGTCATATTTTTATGATTCTTCTTTAAAAGTAATATATTTGCTTTCCAGCAGTCCAGTCTTAGCAGCAGGAGACTGCCCCGAGCTGTTTAGGTCATTGGTTTTGTTTAACAGTTTAGAAATCAAACTTTTTTTCTGCATCAGCATCAGCTCCAGGAGTCAACAAGTAAGCCGTCAGTGTGTTTAAAGGCCATCGTGTGCGCTGCTCTCTCTAGGACCAGGCTGTAGTGGTAATGGCAGAAGGGGCCCAGCTCCACCCCTTCTGATTTCTGCCGAGTCAGAGGGAGTGCTGCCCCTCACCCAGCCAGTCTCTCTGCAGCACTGGGCAGCCGGGTGTGTCTGCTGCCTCGCCCATCATTTGAGGGGAATCCCTTGCCACTGCAGACATGGTAACCGCCCCGGTGGCAACGGAACCAAATAACCAGGATCATAGAACACGACGCTGCACCCATCCCCTGGAGGACGGTAACTCTTCAGAGCCAGGGACCAGGCCCAAGCGAAACGCGTGAAAGTGTTGACAGGCTGCTGTTAGTGCTTATTTTCCACCACCACCTTTAGAAGATTATTTTGTAAAGCAGATATCAGAACATTAAGTCTCCTCATCAAACATAGAGGAGTCAGGGATAAAGGGAATCAGACTTATTGAAGAACATAGAAGTTATTCTTATTATCTGGGACAGTCTTTTCACTATATGGAAGTCTATCTAGAGCTACAAACAAAAAAGCTGAGTTTTACATTATGCAATGAGACACTTTTTTTGTTGGTTTGAGTGTTTACATTTAAGAGCTACTGTATGTGTGACATCACAGATTTCTCTCTCTCTGTCTGCCCATGAGTGATCAGGAATTGATCTGTAATGCATACCCAGCTGCAGCTCACATCAAATACAGTTGTGTCATACCAATTAAGGTATTTTTGCAGCGTGAATCAAACAGTGCTCCTTTCGTACAAACACAGGTGTGATGCATGTGCAGCATGGGTTTGACCTGATTCAAGTGAGGCCGCTTTCACAGGTTGATCACTGAGTATCAGTGTTTGTATAAACTTCAGTCTTCCACTGTGGTTCCATACAAATGCCTGCAAAACCATTGTTACACAGAATTCAATTATGTGAAGTACCTGTATAATAAATGGTAAATTACAGTTTATTTTCTCTCTGTCTCCCTCTGTCTTTCTCATTAGCTGTTTGTTAAACTAACTAGGTCATAAACAGTGGTTGTAGATGTGAGTTTTGAGTAAAGCATCCCCAGCAGCTGACATCTAAAATCCCATAGCAACAGCAGCCAACAGACACACAGTTTTTGTCTTGATCAATTGTTTGTATGGAGCTACACCTTCAGGTGTAACCAAAGCAAATAACCCACAATAGAATCAATATAGAATCACTACCCAGTACTTCTGCCAATAGTCTCTCACTTTCTCTAATACTATTCTCTGATTTGGTGTCAGGATTAGGCCCCAAACATAGTTCACGCAGTTACACGAACACAGATGCTTTGATCCTAACAAGTGCGAGCTGCAGTCTGAGCGCTGCCGTGATAGCATGAAACAATGACAGAAAACTGATCCCATCAGAATGATCAGGCGTTGTCTTTTGCGTCCACATACTTGCGTGACCTATGTTTGGAGCCTCAGTGTTAATTAGCAGTTCCCGGCTTGTTACTACTAAAGTTCACTTAAACATCGAAGTCATAACTACACCTGAAACACACAGACTTTTGACAAACGGACGCCTTACTGCACGTCAGTGATCAAAGCCAAACTTGACTACAGAAATATATTGTAATTGCATAGTATTTTTAACCCTCTTGCGAACAACTGTGCAATCACACAACTGTCTTAATTAAAATCAGGTGAACACTTGAATGCCATTAACATGGGAATCTTTCCCCTCTCTATCATTCTTCACATGTCACGTGAGCAGTACTCCATTTGACACATACAATACTGTTGGAGAGTTACGGTTTTCATGACACTTGAACAACTGAATGCATTATTCTCTGATTTTATTCAGTTCAGTGCATTAACAGTTGCATTGTGCTGCAGCTGCTCCGTGCACTGTATGTATGTTAAATATGTACAGTATCAGAATCGCAGGGTGCAGTTAATTATCCGTTTTGTAGTACTTGTGATATAAATTTTTTGACAGGCTTTACATTTTGGCTTTTCCACATGTGTATATTCACAGATAAAGCACAGGCAGTATTTACTACTATCTGTATCAGTAGTTAGTGGTACTGGAGATCCCAAAGGACCCACCATAAATGTTGTGGGTGCAGAGTATGTTTGCTCCAGTGTGGGTGCGATTGAGTGGTCACATCATTCATTATAGAATGAATGCAGACATGTAACATATAAAAGATATGACAGATTGTTGTTATACATAAAGAAACTATCCATATCAATGCCTTAAACTGTTCACCACTGCTGAAAGGAACCATTTAGTTACATTTACACATTAATACAATGTGTTCTTGCTCCAATCTGATCCGTAAAGAAACACACCATCACTGCTACTCGGATGTCTGACACTTCACCATCTGATTTGTCTGTTGCTATGGGAAACAACATAAGTTAGTAGAGGAAACAGGGATTTGATCCATAATATTTTTAGCCATTTGAAATTTTCATTGGTTAAATTAAAATCTTTGGACTACCTGTATTTTATTTTTACTGCAGATTTTCATCAGAAATTGTTACATGCTGGCGTGATCAGGAGTGGGATGGTGAATCTTGTGGGAGATATATCTAAAAGATCAAGAGATGTAAAGTCTCAAAATGTGCCGATGATATGAATGGAAGACCGACACTTTTTAATTTGACACCTAGAAACAATCAGTGTGCTAAACTAGGAAATTGGGTTATAGCCCCCATGTATCAATTTATTGTTTTCTAGTTCATCCTCGTCTCACAGTTTGTATCCAGGGGGCATATGAAGCATCGCACATCTATTTCTTTATTTCCAAAGTACGAACATACTCCTAAAGCTCAATCCAATTATGAATACAACCAATGTCATCTCTTGACATTTCAGCATGTTCTGAAATGAGTCTTGAGTCAGTGGTGAGTCACAAAGGCACTACAAAAAACACCCACCTTAGTCACCTACACACACTATAATCAGGTTCATTTCACAACATGAGTAGAGAGCATATATCTATTCTATGTAGCTACTGTCAAGGTACTGAAATCAGCTTCTCAATAAGGAGTGTGAAAATGGACTGGTGTCTGCTTGTAGGATATGACTTTTTTTTCCCCAGGTGTTGTCTTTTTCAAGAACTCTAGATTTATTGGTACCAGATTACCAGAATAGTTTTTATCTGATACACCTAATTTGAGGTGCAACACATGAGGCGTAGTGACATCATATGACTAGCTCATCAGTTAGCCACGACTGAAGGTGCAAGCACAAATTTGTATGTCATTGTCTCACCAATACCAGTGCAGAACCTTGCATGTTTTTAAATTTAAGGACATTTTGTGGTCTGAACGCCTACTCTTCAAACGACCTTCAGCAGTGTTTGCCAATACCAAGTAATAATAGATGTCAAGTAACTGTTAAATCATCCTATATGGAGACACAGTCACTCTTCAGTGTCCCATTCTCTAGTAGTTACTAGTAGTAGTTCTAGTGGTTTAGTAGTACAGCAGTAACCAATTGCTCTCTAGGTACTGGCATTGACAGCGAGGACTATTCTACCATCATAAGATGGGTTTAAAGAATTTGAGACTTTACTGAACACCGATCTGTGCACCCTTTCTAGCTTACAGCTCAGCATTACCACACTTCCCTGTTTTAATTTTGGATAGGTGTTTGTCGTGTTTTTTTTTGTCATGGTGTAAAATGTCACTGGTTCAAGTTGTTTTATTGCTCTGGCACTATGATGCGGGTTATTTGTTGGGGATTTCATGCCTCTGAATGAGTTTACAGGGTTATTACAGGCCTGGAAAGTAAGAAAAGAAGGATTTTTAAGGTCTGGGTTCCTGTAAGATGGACCAACCTTAAAAATAATAGTATGAAATATCAGCCTGTGAACAAGTATTGTGCAAATGCTATTAGTAATACTTGATTTTAGCACTGTCTGTTAGTAATACTGTTAGTCAGTATGAGACGGCAATTTTAAATGGGGGCGGCATGATAGCTCAGTGGGTAGAGCAGTTGTCTTCCAACCCTAGGGTGAGCGGTTCGATTCTCAGTCCTGGCAGGCTTCATGTCGAGGTGTCCTTGGACAAGACACCGAAACCCCGTAGTAGCGCTGACACAGGTCTAGCAGCTGTCCAAACAACAATTTCCCCAAGGGGATCAATAAAGTATCTATTATTATAAGTGATCCCCATGGGGAAATTCGGTAGACACTGGTGAAGGTGCAGCAGTGATTGGTTCAGTGTCTTGGCCAAGGGTAGTTCGACATGAACAGGAGGAGCCTGGTATCGACCTGTCGATCCTGCAGTTGGTAGATAACGTGTTCTACCTCCTGAGCCACACTCGCCCAACATTATCTTGTGTTTCTAGGGCACCATAATCTATTAGCAATTGTGCAGTAGGTAAAAGTTATTACAAATAAGTAGCAGTGAGATATTGTCATAGTCTCTCTTTCTTCAGTATTTTAATATAAATGAATAGGTCAAGCTATCATAACCCACCTTTCACCTCTGGGGCAGACACATCTGACTTTGAGCAAAGGGCTGAACACACCAATCTTGTACTGGACACCCATGACATTGTTTAATAAGTCATTACTTACTGTAATATTTGACACATGTACCAGCATCTAATAGGGCTGATTTTTTCACTTGCCTGTTTCTCTCTCTCAGTACTCTGAGCACTCAGAGCAGAGGATTAACAAAGAGGCTGCAGCTTACATTTACTTTTCCACTCTTCAAACCATCTAATAACCTAATTAGGTCTACACATCTTTCTCATTCCTTTTCAGTGATCAACCTTCTGTGTGTGTTATTTTTGGATAGTAAACACTACTGTCGTATATGGCTACAAAAAGTCTTCAGACCTCTTCACTACTTACACACTTTTATTGTGTTGTTGGTTTAACCAGCCCTTAAGCTCAAGATTTTTTTTTGCAAATGTATTAGAAAAACCAAAACTGGAATCTCTCATTAATAAAAGTATTGAGATTGTTAGTTCAGCTTTGTGTGGAAGCCCCTTTAAGTTTTTTTTTGGGTAATTCAATTCAATTCAATTCAGTTTTATTTATATAGCGCCAAATCACAACAAAGGTCATCTGGAGGCACTTTACATTGTAAGGTTTAAGACCTTACAGACTATAAGTAAGTACAGAATAATGTGGAAAACCCAACAGTCCCATTTGAGCAAGCACTAGGCGACAGTGGAGAGGAAAAACTCCCTTTAACGGAAGAAACCTGGTAAGTCTCTCCAAGCTTTGCACACCTGCATTAGTATCAGCTTATTCCACCTTTTTTGACCGGACTTAATGTCCCTGCTGGTGAGACGCACTCCCATGACATGGTGCTGCCACCGCCATGCTTCACAATACAGATGCTATTAGCCAGGGAATGGATAGTGACTGGTGCTCACCAGACATAGTGCTTGGAGCTCTGCTCAAATTATTCAAGTTTTGTCACTTCACAACAGAGAACCCTTTTCCTTGCCCTCTCCAAGCCCTTAACTGCCATTTGGTAAACTCCAAGCAGGCTGCCACGTGCCTTTAATACTCAATAGACATTACTGATAGTGTTGCTGTCCTCCTGTTGTTGTCCCTCACCAGGGTCCTTCTTCTACCACATTTTGGACAGGTGCATCTTAAATGTAAATGAAAAGGTTTCAGTTTTGGATTTTTAATACATTTGCATGTCGTCACTTTGCTACTATGGGTTACTGTGTGAAGATTGATGAGCAACAATGGTATTTTTATCCATTTAAAATTGAATCATTAACATAGTACAGTAGGCAAAAAGTGATGAGCTTTGAATATTTTCTGACGCCACTGTATGTGGTAGCATAGCAACAAAGAGCTACCTGAAGCTTCATCATCACTACGATTGCTAAAACTCTGCTTTGCATTCCCCATGAAGAAAAAACAGAACACGTGGAACAGAGAGAAAAATGGGGATCTGTGGGGATGTGGCAAGCCTTCATTATGTGAATTGTAACCTATTAAATGGAAATGTAAGGTGGAGTTCTAAGCCAGCCTCTACTTAGATCCTCTCGCTCTTCAAGCCCTGCAGCTCTTACTGTGTCTCTCTTGTGCATATTAATGGCCATGCAGAGAGCTGTCAAAGAGGAAGTTATTGATTGTCCTGCCTGGCCTTTGTTTGTATTAACACTCACTTGTTTGAGCTTGAATGCCTTGTGTAAGGATGAGTCACGAGAGAGCAGGCACGATTGATGAGCTTTATGACAGACAGAGCTCTATTGTCATCCCCACACCACAGCTTCCGTCAGGGCTTTCTGTTCACCCTGCAGCATTCTGAAACAAAGGCAGACGTGTTTGTACAGACGAGTTGTTTAGGCCTTGTTTTTCTGACCTCTCTGTTGCTCCAGTGTTGACCTACTCTGCTGGTTGCACTACTCATTTGTGCTAATTGTAATTTAATGGGCTGGGGCACATAGTGGTATAGAGCTGCAGTTTTGCTTCAGGAATGACTATTACGTTACAGGGTGGCTTTTTCTTGTGGGCTGTGTGATTATTATGCAACAGATGTAATTTTTGTTGTTTGCCTGTCTTCATACTCTTCCAGTACAGAGGTTATTTGATTTATGACAGTTGTAAATTTTATGTTTTGTGTAGAAATACACACTAATGAACAACCATGATGGTCCACTGCCCTGCTGGAGCCTTCTTGGAGGCTGTGTTGTTCATTACAATGCACAAAAAGAGGAGACAAGTATACCAACGGTTTTGCTTTTAGACCAACGCTTAATGTGTTGAAAAATGTAAAGTTTCGCCTCAGAATGGCACCTGAAATTCAACAGATTGTTTTAAATTTAAAGGTTTCCTTCCTCCGGAGAGCAAAGAAGTCCTTCTTGAAAACCTATACATTCACTGTAGTCCAGCTATATTTTGGACCAGGTTGATTATTTGGTCTTAGTGAGGCAACAGAACAGAAGCAACAGACTGTGTAATGTCTGAAACAAGCACAGAGATATTGAGGCGGTTTTAGTATGGCAATTCTCCTCTTTTGATTTTGATGTCATTAGAACAAAATCCCAACCCATCAAAATCATCTGGTGACCTCTGTGTCTGTAACCACATTAGCAATTGTGCGAGGCTCTGCTTAGACACACTGATGCTTTGAAATGCTAACATCCGCATGCTAACATGATCTTATTGACAGTCCTAGCATGCAGATGGTTAGCAAGTAACATTTGCTAATTAGTATGTAACACTTTAGTATTGCTGAGGCTGATTGGACACATTCAATTTTGACCTAGAAGAAAAGTTACAGCATAACCAAAGTCGTCAGAATTTATCCTATTGGAACCTTGAATATAAAAATGTTCCTGTGTTGTAGCAGTAGAGGAAAAGTGGAGATCACCAAAGTCAATGGGCTTCGTTCTGGACCATGAATGTGTTTCAGTTCCATTTATTCAGTAGTAGTTGTTATTTAGTTCTGAAAGAAGTGGTGGACCAGCTGACACGCCCTCTGCATTCCCTTCAATCCATATATAAAGGTACAAATGTCAACAGCTTAACATGATAGTGGTGGATACTTCAAAATGTAAATGGATAAATCTTTACTTGGTTGTGTTCAGCAAATGAACGCAGCAGATAGACAAACCAACAGACATCACCATCCACAGGTCCAATATTCCAATAACAAGGCAGTAATTAAAGTGTGAAAGGTTGCCTGTGGCTTGTCTGCACTTATCCTCATAGTGCTGTCAGCATCCTTACTATTAGCAGTTTGTGTCTAGTGTCTCACCTGAGATAAAATGACTCTCACACACAAAGAAGCTTTTGCAGTCACCATGGAAACAGGAGGTGCCATCAAAGATTGCTCTTTGCTCTCCCCTCCTTTTCTTTTTAGACTTCTAGTAATCTTACTGATACTTTCAATGTTGCTTTGTGCATCAGTGAACACAAAGAATCAAATGACAGAAGTCTGTAGATAAATATCTGTGAAGATTCTCAGTCATCCAGGTCATGGTTATCTCAAAAAACGGTTTTCAATGGCAACTGGACTTG
>JAUMHL010000006.1:4490217-4512471 GCA_032362345.1 Sandelia bainsii | reverse complement strand
ATATTTGGTGGAATAACCCTGATTTGCAATCACAGCTTTCATGCAGTGGTCTCTTATTTTTTTCCAGAGCTGTATATAAATTTATATAGTATATAGTTTTTATTGAATTCACTTTTGGTTGTTTTGTGGAGGAAGAGAAAGAAAGTGCTAACACACGATTTGATCTTTGGGCTCTACCAAATTCATTTTTGACAAGTGGTAACCAATGTCTTTGAATACCTTGGATATGTGAAGACATGAATGGTGACAGCCAATTCTATAGTAGGCTCTGTATTAGAGGGATAATGGTCACGGGTTGAGGAGTTTGAGCCCTGGACCGTATAGCAGTGCGGATTCTGTCGAGATAGATACGTCATTTTCAAGGCGCTGCTCAGTAAATTTAACAGGACTTCTCCTCTGTTTGTGTTTGTTTTCCCTCCTGTGCTGTCTGTTGCGTTCAGAAGCCGGGGCTGTCATAGCTGCTGCGGCTGTAGTAACTGTGGTGACTTCGAGAGCGGCTCCTGCTGCGGCTCCAGCTCCTGCTCTGGCTGCGGCTCCAGCTGCGGCTGCGGCTGCGGTTCCTGCTGTGGCTCCGGCTGTGGCTTCTGCTGCGGCTGTAGCTGCTGTAGCTGCGGCTACGGCTGCGGCTGGATCGCGACGGGCTGCTGTCATGGCTGGATGAGGAAGGGCTGGGCCGGTAGTATGGGATCGGCCGCTTCCGAGCGCTAGGTGAGGGGGAGAGGGAGGATGGAGTGTTAACAGTTACATCAGACAAATATACTGTAGGACAGATGTCAGTGCCAAGTGAATGAATTATGAATTAACTTCCACACAACACATAAGCATTTGGTTGGTCAAGAGAAAACTAGTGTTAGGTTACAGAAGTGACAGATTTATGATCAGTACAGGATCTGAAAGAGAGCAGCTATGTGGGTTAAAACAACCAGTGCTGTTCAATCACACAAACACACACACAAATCCACACATGCACACACTTCAATGTCATTAGTTTAAGCTTAAGCATAGATTGCCTTGTTAATAGCCACCCTGGAAGTGCTCCCTGTAAGGTAATTAGCTGTTAGCTCCCAAAAGAACATCTTCTCAGTGGAGGCCAACACCCAGAAAAGTCAACAGAGCAGGGTGAGACAAACACTATCAAGGTATCTCTGCTGCTACAAGGTGTATTTCACCATGTCATTTCAGCGGTGCTGTAGATAACTCCACCATAGCGTTGTCTTTTATATCTGCCATGGGAGACCACAGTGAGTGCAATAGGGGGTATCCACTTAAATAAACCTTGATAGCATTCTAATCTCTTTATCCCCATGTTACGACATTAGTGCATGGCCTCAGTGGGGTGCAGCATTAGAGTTGGTGTGAGTTTCTCTGTGTACATTTCAGGGAGGAGATGAAGGAGCGGTAAGCGGACAGAAAAGAACAGGAAGAGGCCAGGTTTACTCAGGGGGAGCTCTGATGGTTTGCCGTTCAGCCGAGCTTCAGGAGTCAGACAACCAGGGTCCTGCTGCACAGCAACTGTTACCAGGGTAACTAGCCTGCAGCAGTTCACTTGAGCAGCATCTCGTTGTCTTGGCTTCACGACCTTTAGGACTGGAGTGAAAGATGACAAGATACACACGTTTCACTTATGTCTATTTGCACTTGTTTGAGAAGGCACAGAGGTGCTGCTACACAGATACTTTTCACAGGGATGAGGGATTTTTACGTTTTCATAACTAACTACAATGCAACGAGCCTCAAGATGCTGTGGGAAAAGATGTAGAAAGATTAAACAACAAGAATCTGGTTCACTATATCAATATACACCGATCAGGCATAACATTATGACCACTGACAGGTGAAGTGAATAACACTGGTTATCTCTTCATCATGGCACCTGTTAGTGGGTGGGATATATTAGGGAGCAAGTGAACATTTGTCCTCAAAGTTGATGTGTTAGAAGCAGGAAAAATGGGCAAGCGTAAGGATTTGAGCGAGTTTGACAAAGGCCAAATTGTGATGGCTAGACAACTGGGTCAGAGCAACTTCAAAACTGCAGCTCTTGTCGCGTGTTCCCGGTCTGCGGTGGTCAGTGTCCATCAAAAGTGGTCCAAGGAAGGAAAAGTGGTGAACCGGCAACAGGGTCATGGGTAGCCAAGGCTCACTGATGCACGTGGGGAGCGAAGGCTGGCCCATGTGGTCTGATCCAACAGACGAGTTCCTGTAGCTCAAATTGCTGAAGGAGTTAAAGCTGGTTCTGATAGAAAGGTGTCAGGATACACAGTGCATTGCAGTTTGTTGAGTATGGTGCTACACAGCTGCATCCCAGTCAGGATGCCCATGCTGACCCCTGCCCACCGCAGAAAACGCCAACAGTGGGCACGTGAGCATCAGAACTGGACGACAGAGCAATGGAAGAAGGTGGTCTGGTCTGATGAATCACCTTTTCTTTTACTTCTCGTGGATGGCCGGGTGCGTGTGTGTCGCTTACCTGGGGAACACATGGCACCAGGATGCACTGTGAGAAGAAGGCAAGTCAGTGTGATGCTTTGGGCAATGTTCTGCTGGGAAACCTTGGGTCATACCATCCTTGTGGATGTTACTTACCTATCTAAGCATTGTTGCAGACCATGTACACCCTTTCATGGTAACAGTATTCCCTGATGGTGGTCTCTTTCAGCAGGATAATGCTTCCTGCCACAAATCAAAAATGTTTCAGGAATGGTTTGAGGAGCACAACAATGAGTTTGAGGTGTTGACTTGGTCTCCAAATTCCCCAGATCTCAATCCAATCGAGCATCTCTAGCATGTGCTGGACAAACAAACAAAGTCTGATCCATGGAGGCCCCACCTCGCAACTTACAGGACTTAAAGGATCTGTTGCTAACATCTTGGTGCCAGATACCACAGCACACATTTAGTGATCTAGTGGAGTCCATGCCTCGACGGTTCAGGGCTGTTTTGGCAGCAAAATGGGGACCAACACAATATTAGGCAGGCGGTCATAATGTTATGCCTGATGTATTTTGTAGATATGTAAAAACTAATTCACACATGTTTTCGTCAGGAAACAAGAACAAAACTTATCAATATAGTGAATCAGTAAATCACACACATAAATAAATGGACATGGACATGAGTTCAGCAAGTTTTACATTTAGTACATATTGAAACTGTTGTCTCTCATAATTTTGTCATTTCTTTTCATGAAGTGAACTTTAGAACTAGTCTGTATGTGTCTCATTTAATCACCCAGTGTTGTGTTTCCCAATACACATTTATGGTTGCTCACTGATTTAGTCACTAAAAGCTCCCTGAGTAATGTTCTCTGTCTGTCCGGCTACTCACAAATGTGAGACAAGAGGAGTTAATAACAACGTTGTACTAATCCGTCTGGAACGGCATTAAAAGCAAGTGATTTTCAGGATATTTCATGATGTTTGACGCTTTCAGTTCCAAATTATTGATATTTTCTGGATCGACTGATCTTCACATTCTTAAAGTAATGACTGTTGTATCTTTTTACCTAGTGGAGCAGCTCTTGCCATAGTATTGATTCCTACAGTAGCAGAATAGCTCTGTTTGCCTCTATACCCACATTACTGTGGCACAACACCACAGATGGTCTCAGACAAGTCGCACCTATTAGCTGAAAACCATTGCAGGTGACGGCCTCCTGAGGCTTGTTATAATATTGCCAATAGTTTGCAGTCATCGAGGCAAACAGTGGCGACTCTAAATTTAGAAACATACAGTATTTGGTTAACTACATAATTTTGTGTGATACTTCTTTAGTTTTTGTATTTGGTTCATGATACTCAGACTTCATTGTGTCTCCTCCAAACACGCCAAATCAAACACTCATGTAATCCATTTGTTCCAGCAGTTTCCTTTTTTTCTTTACACAAAGGATTTAATGGATCTGATTATGGTCCTACAGAGATTAAGAGGAGGAACAACTTCCCTCATTTTTATTCCTTTTTCTTGTCATTGTTGAAATTTACAGAGTATCATGTTTAAGTGCTATTAATTCCACATTCATAAAAGCTGTATATTATATTCAAAAGACAAATTATCTCACTGGAGCGTGGTTTACTCTGGTATTCTGCTGAATGAAAGTCCACAGAGGAGATAACCTGTGAATACATGGAAATGTTAAAAAGAAATTATTATGTTCTGTGGTTCTCGGAGGCTCTGTTACCTGGTGATCCTGCGAGCCTCCATGAAGCTGGGTGAGTCTCTTCTCCTTTTGCGAATGGGCGAGTAGCTGCGTGAGCGGCGGCGAGCTCGACTGTCGGTGTCAGAGTGGTTAGCACTGTCCCTCTCTCTGCACACACACACACACACACACACACACACACACACACACACACGGAACACCGTAAGGATAGCCACAACACACGAGAACAAAATAAAACCACAAGCTGATAGAAAAGTGATACACAAGAGAGTGAGGTCTCACCTGGAGTTGTTCTGTTTGTTATGTGGGGACTTGGCCTTGCTGGGGCCTCTGTCTCTGGATGCGGACTGCGAGGATGAATGCCTGCTGCTCCAGGAGCTGCTGCGCTGTCGGAGGTTGGGTTTGTTCCGCGATTCCTCCTTCTTCCTGCCCGATGTGTGTGAATGTCGTCCAGGAGATGCTGACGGGCTCCGATGGTGTGCTTGACCCCGACTTGAGTGGTGGTGACGCTTGGAAGAGTGGCCACCTTTTGTCCTGGGGTAATTGGAAATATAATACAGAAAAATGTCAAGTGATTCTCTTTCAATGGCAAAGCTAACGTGGAACACTCAAGCATTGTTAAGAGCTCAAATGTTGGTCACAAGTACCGCTGTGAGAGACAAATAGACGGCTTACTTCCTCTGGTGGCGAGAGGTCCTCCCTCTGTGAGCATGGTTGTGCTGGGAGTGGGCTGAGTCGCTGCTGTGAGCAGGGGAGTGGGAGCTCTTATTCTGGCCTCTCTGGCTCCCTCTCCTCCCTGATGCCGGGGTTATCGAGCTCCCTACAGCCGCATTCCTGCCGTCCACACTCCCAGCCTCTGCTGCAGTGCACGTCAGTCCCATCTGGCTCCTGCTGGGGGCGCTGTGGAGCTTGTGCTCTTTCAGCAGAGTGGACTGGATGCTGGCAGAGCTTGCAGTCAGCAAATGGAGCTTCTGCAAAGAAATGATGACCAACAAAGGGAAAAAAAAGAAGAAAAAAAAAGAAAAAGGACAAAGAGAGCATTAGAGTGTTTTCAGGCTGGTGATTGAGTGCTACGGTGTACTTGCCAAAAGAAGGTCAACATCTTAAAGAAAAAGATCTAGATTTTCTCCATATGGCTTATAGATAGTCCTCTATGGTGCAGCGCATGCAATACTTGGCATGCAAAACCATAATGAGTTGAAGAAATCATAATCGCAAAAACAAACAAAAAAACTAGGAAGAGGAGGAAGAGAGGAAAAAAACAAAAACAAAACTGTGAACCAAATAGTTTAAGAGCAGAGGCAGAAAGTACAGAGCTACAGATTTTGTAGAGTAGAAAAAAGAGGACTTCTTCAGGTATTTTAGTATTGGTTAAAAAAAAATGAAACAAAACAGAAAGAGAAGACAACTTGACAGAACATCACAGAAATGGAAGGAACAAAATAAAGATCACAATTATTGAATCAATCGAATCAGAAAACAAATCGTCTGCTACTCAATTTTCTCTTTCTGGAATTTTTTTTTTTCCTGAAGACAATTGCTGAGATGTGAACAGCGACCCATTTTCTTTGTTTTTTTTTTTTTTTGTTAATGGTTACTCTTGTTTAACTCCCTTCTGGTTAACATCCACTTACCAATAAAGTGGTATTCCCTCCTTTAGTAGGTAAGGTATGAAGAAAAGGGAAAAGTGGGGCAACATAAGTGCATCATTAGATTCACAAAATGCAAGAGAAAAAGACACAAAACCCTTCCCTGCCAGTGACTCATGAGACAATGCATGGAAATCAATGGAAAAGAACTCAAAAGAGGAAAACCACAATGTGCAGGGAATCCCTCACACAGAGAGTAAATCCTCTGGGCCCATTCACCTTCCTAAACATCAGAGCCTGGCGAGAGTTAAAGGTATATTCTTTACCTTTTTTTTTTTACTCTCCATGTAGTATCTGCGTACCACCGGGAAGGTGTTATCTTACTGTCTGACATGTGCACAGAATAACTGCCTCAGCTTTTACTGGTTACAATCAGTGTTTGTGCTCATGGGCTCCTCGACATAGGACACACGTCACTATGTATCACAAGTGATGTGTTAACTTGGTTCCAATAATTGATGCTACACACAGACACTGATTTGGGTTTAGCCACATTTTATGGCAATCAGAGGTACTTTCTGGAGAACTGACTAATTGAAAAACCACAAAGATTAGTGAATGATCAAGCAATAAGAATGTGAACGGATGCTTTGGGATTTTTAAAGTAAAAAGCTACTTTCTGTGTCACATGAACTCCAAGTCCATGAACTCCATTACTTAAAAAAAAAGCCATCTGCAAAATGATCCCTGTACTAAAGAATAAGGCTGACAATATTTAAACATACATTTCTCATATTATCAGTATATCCCATACCAAAGGTGCCAGGAGTGTTGAAATTTCAATTGATTTCAACGCCCAAAGAGTAATTTTAACGCATTCAGGGTAAAATGTTGCTCACTGTTGGAGTTGTTTGACTGAGTTGATCACACCAGAGTTCATTCAGTTCCTTAGAGATCCAATTAGACTCCGCCCACAGTGTTTAGTGTTTCAGCTGGACGTTGTCAGCACCATGATCCACGTGTCATGCAGCTCAAGTCAAATGACATCAGACTTGCTAAACGATATATTTGGTGCTGTGGTTTCATCAGCAGTGTGTCAGGCCTTGCTGGCCAATGGGGCAACAGTGCTTTGTCCAATTTAATGCCTTTGCTAAAGGAAAAATATAGATTTTTGTTTCCAGTGGATTATAGAAGAATTACACTAACAGATTATACATTTTAACTCCTAATAGTGTTAATCCAAGAGCACCGTGTAGCAGCATAATCACTATTTTAGTATCATTAAGTGCTCCTTTAAGTGTTTAACTAAATTCTTGATACAACACTTTTTTGTGGTACCACTGGTTGAATGTTATTTTTGAACTCTATGGGCATTACATTTTTGGCTTCAACTTTGCAGCACCTGCTGCACTGGGTGAGTGTCTGGATGTTCTTTTATTAGCATGAACAAGGGCAAAGATATGCTGTCATAGATTGTCCTAGTTGTGTTAATACTCACTAGAGAACTAAATATCTATGAAACCATAGCTGAAAATCTTCTCCAACAACTGTGCTGTCTATTCCTGTTGGAGTGATGTATGCTGGAAATTTCAATGCTCAGCTACTTAATAAACTACTGTCCCTTTCCTCGAGCCATTAACATGCCTCTAATGAGGCAACATCGGCCTGTCTGTCCATTACTTTGGCCCAGACTGAAATATCTCGTTAACTATGAATTGCCATACATTTTTGTAAAGACATTCAGGATTCCCAAACTGTTTCTGCAAAACTAATGACATTTCTAGCTGCCTCAGCTGTAACTTGCATTTGATGCTAGTTAGATACATTATACTTGCATGCTATACTCGCTATACATCAGCATGTAACCCATGTCAATGTGAACATGTTGGCCTGATGACATGAACATTTACCTCACTAGCATGGCTGTTGAATCTTAGTCCTGTTTAAAAACTAGATATTTGTGCCACTTTTAAAAATCTTTAATGTTCAGCAGCAACAAACAGATTTGTGGTTGAAGTTATGATAGCAGTTATGAATCTAGACGTGTTTATTTGGAGCAGCAAGACGCTTTGGCTTTGTGCACATGTATATCCTAAAATCTAACTCGATGTTGAGGCCAAATGGCTTCGGCACATTAACACACTGTTGGTGTAGGTCTTCACAAAGGATGTGTTGATAATATGAGAATCAGCCTTATCCTTTAAAGTTTGTACTGTAGACTGTAATGTGTGGTGCACAGTTTTAAACTGCTCATTGAAAGCATGTCATAAAAAGAGTGTAAATCTCCAAAAGGTGTTTTGTATGAAACCATGTACAGCTGGCTCTTCCGCATGCATTATCATGTGCTGTCTGAACTGCTTCGTAACCTAAGATACAGCGAAAGCACCGACTGATCCTTGCAGAAAGAAGAGCTGTTCCCCACTGGAGAGGAGACAACTGAGCCGTATAATAAGAAAACACACAACCACTGGTGCTTATGACAGCTGTTAGAAATGGGAAATCATATATGGTGGAAATCATTTAATGAATGTTCTAATTCACCAACAAACAGAGAGATGCTGGACAAACAGGAATGCATTCTACCAAAACAGAGAGTAAACGAAAATGGAAAGAAATGGACCTGGAAGATAGAGCGGGATATTGGACTTCAGAATGAAGTTAAGGAGGAAAGAGAAAAACCAGAGCTCTATGTAATCCAGTCTTTAAAGAGTCAAATCATAATTGATGAAGTCAAATTAATTTGGTTAAATACCACTGGTAAACAACAGAAAGAGAGTGAGAGAGAGAGAGAGAGAAAGAGAGAGAAACATTGACGTCACTCAGGCTAGGGTGCTTGTCACATTCTCATCTGCATAAAGATCACGTGCGTAGGCAAAGCATTACCTACCTTCCATTTCAATCAGTGACACGTATGCAATATCAACAAAAAAAAGGAAAGAAAGAAAAAAGAAAAAAGGAGAAAGGAATGTTCTCCGCAGCGAAATGGGAAAAAGACAATGACCTCTTTTAGTATCAGAGCTACATATTTAGTCCAGAGACTGAGGAGAAATAAACAAACTAAAAAGCCAAAAGTAAACAGAGGGGAGGAAAGTAAAAAAAAATCCAAATGGAATTCAAAATCAAACTAAAATTAGAAACAAAGGATGAAACTAGAAACTACATGATTTGCTTTGTCTTTTTCACTTGAACAAATGCGACCATATTTGTGTCAAAACTGAAGTGGGGGTAGAGATATAGGTGAGCGGACAGAGTTAATTGTCACATTAGTGGACATCCATGTAGCGTAGAGAAGCTGAATGAAGGAGAGAGGGAGGCGCGAAATGGGTGGGGGGGTGTTGGGGCGTTGGGCGGGAGGGGGTGCATGCAGAGCTGGCAGATGTGAAAGATATGTGGGAAGAAAAGAAAGCCGGGACACCAAGAGTGAGACGTGAGTCACACAAGACACAGATGAACAGGTAGGAGAGGGGGGGTGGGGTGGGGGGTGGTCGTGTTGGAGGGACAGTCACTGCTATGACGGACAACTAAGAGATTCAGCACATTAGAAAGGGACCCCAGTCACGTTTTGGCCTGGGCCTTCATCAGCAGCAGCAGCAGCCTTTTTGGACGTCAGTCATTATTTATGACTATAACCACAGGTACGCTGAGCCTCCGGGAGCTTTGTCTAATCTGCTGTTTAGATGTGAGAGGGAGCCTATGTTCTAAATGGCTTGGGTCCCTTTTGAAATAACAATCGTGTAGATAAATGTGTGAGTTGTCCTAGTTATTTTCACGAGTACACATACTTGTGTTTGAAGTGTTCGAATACATCCATTAATAATGAGCAAGAGGACGAGTAGCCCCGTTTGGGATTCTCTCAACGACTGGGTGGGAGACAAGTTTTTAGATGTTTGCCACAAGGAAACTGCTCTTTATCTGATGGGGAGGTTAAACAGACATGCATTTTCCAAACTAAAGACTTAGTCCTCATCCGTGAAGCCTTGTGATACGGTCCTTGGCCAGTGTGTGAGTGTGTCACTCCTCTCTGAGTCTGTTCTTGCACCTCATGCAGAATTCATTGTAAGGTTCATCATCCCCGTTGTTGCCCATTGTCCTCTCTGACTGCCACTCAGACGCACATGATTGAAAGAGTGCATGCAGGACTAAAATTGACACTGGCAGCATAGTTTTAATGCACTTATGTGCTGGGGTTGAAAGCAGCTGTAATTTTATGTGAGCGGCTAACCACAGTGTTTTTGCTTCTGAACATAGTATAAGTGATTCTGTATTTTTAAGACGCTCATTTAGCTACCTCTGGAATAGGCCAGGTAAAAACTATATATTGCTTTTCAGGGACTACTGTAGGTGTGTTTGCTTTTATTGCGTTTTGCTTCAAAAAGGTAGGTGTAGTTAGTCCTTTAACATGTAACATGTAGCAAAGGTGTTATTTTTTGTTGGTATATTCTTGGAAAAACTCTTTTTGTTAAATTAATTTCTTAGATTTAGTGCTTTGTTTTTGACTTGTCTATTTTATTAATGCATTTATTAATTTAATAATTCTAAAATGTACCATAAAACTTAAATTACTACCTCCATCTGGCTTTACACTGTTCCTCTTTCTTCTATGTAGAGTTATATAGCATATATTAAATCTCATCTTTGATCATGTGTTCAAACAGGGCTTAGAGCACAGCAGCGTCTTTGCCTGGTTATGTTGCACAGTATTGTAATAAGTTCATTACTGTCCACAGTAGCCAGAGAGCAGTAAACACCTGCCGCAGTTACGCTGCTGAGTTCTCTGCTTTCGTTGGGTGCTCACCACACACACACTTCCAATTTCCAAACACCGACAATCCCACTTTCACTGGCCAGTTGTGCAGAAGTGAGAAACTAAAAAGCAGTGAATTTCTGGTTCACCATCAAGTGTAACACTATGAATGCATTTGAGGACAAACTGTCTGAAAATGTTCTTCAATTGAATCTGTAGCAGGCATGTCTTTCAGCGTTGTAGTTTGGAATGGGTATAAAATGCCCTGATCATAGTCATACAGACATAACCTGGCTGGGCAAACACATGTCTGCTTAACTTTCCCACCTCTAATAAAATCCAGCATCCAGGACTGTCTCCTCTGTAGTGGATAAGAGAGTCCCAACCAGGGCTAGAGGATGACTACAGGAACACAAACTGAGATGACAGATAGAGAACCAGAGGTGCTATAGAGAACATTTGCTAAACATCACACAACTGCTGCAATAAATTCGAATTTCAGTTAGATCCAGTATCTGTCACACATAGCCATCATCCTGTGCAAAGATTTCAGTCTAAAGATTATTATGAGCTATTTTAGTTTTTGGTGGAGATTAACAAGAGTGGCAACGTCACCTTACAGTAAAAAAAAAGCTGCTTAAGAATGTGAGCTTATTAAATGCTCCTTTACACTCCATCTCATCAAAAGTACAGGATCTAACACACCTCCACTTGCCATTCTCCACTGGCCTGAAAATGTCAGGGACAGAAAAGATACTGCCACCTCGGGGAAAATCATGCACATCAACATGGTAAAAGAAAGCAGTAGAGAGGAGCACGTGTTTAACCCCTGGTGCTTTGGCAGGAGCTGTTGGATGCCTGGAGGAGAAGAGGATCTATCACTGAGCAAAGAATGTGCTTGAGAAGAAAGACAACTGTATTGATAAAAAGAAACTATTACACATACCCAGTTAACCTACTTGGTCCAGTTCCAAAGCATTTGAGTGCTTTTTATATAAATGAGACAGAAAGATTTGGGCATTTATTTGTGGGTAAATACCATGTAAATTGATAAGGTTAAAAAATAAGAGACAATATGAATGAAATAAGCAGAGAGAGAGAGAGAGAGAGAGAAATCAGATGAGACCTCCTAGACACATGCAAGCTGGAGTAGGAAATAAGAGACATCAGTTCTCTGGAGGGAGTTTTCAGCCCATTTAGAAACTTATTTATCAGAAGAAGGCGGTTTCGCAAGCGATCCTTTTGTCTAAGTGATGTCTTTTGTTCTACCCCAACATAATAGCTGTCATCCCACTGCAGCGCTAATGAACCATTTACAGTATAGAAGAGCAAGGTTGTTTTCATATTGGCAGAAAGTCATTTAGAAATCATCACTGACGGTGTCATTTAGTTGATCTGAGACTGACACCATCGGCTGATTGCAAAGAAGCCAAAACAAACAGGAGCGGTTCCAAACTGAACTGGGAGAAATGAGTGTCATTTATTTAACACTCCGGGAGCTTGTTGTGGACAGTGCATGGTGCTGATTTTTATTTTAAAAAATAGAGATGTAACAACTTTTTATTACTTACTATTTTGTGACACATAATATTCAGGGTTCAAGTGGAGGATAGAACAGTTTTAGGGCACAGCTCACCTCTATGGAAGACATAAAAGCCCTAAGTAAAAAACAGTATACTTTGTTCTATGTATGTAAAAGGCTGTAGCACGTTTCTTATAATGAAATGAAAAACATATGTTAAAAGGACAATTACTTCGTTGTTACTATTTAGTTCCTCCAGGAGCTCATAACATGATCTTGAAATTTTGTTCAATCGCCACAACTTTTCTGCACATTTGACCTGCACTCTGTACTGTCCCTGAACGCCTCGCACATAAAGAGCACCAGAGTTGACACTACACTGTGCCTGAAAAAAGAAATATCTGAATAATCTGCGGACGCAGGAGACTCATGGAAGAGTGGTGGGATATCTGCAGAAATTACTGCTAAGGACTGTTAGCTGTTCTGCGCGGTGTGCAACGCTGTGATGGATTGACAGTTTCCCACTGCCAAACACACCTGGAGAACGGCTGAGGGGGGGACGACAGACGAGACAAATCGCAGTAACAGAGGCTGTTACATGCAGATCTACTGCAAATGGGGAAAGACTCAAGATGAGTTTGATTAAATAAGCAAAGTGGTAATGTTAGTGTAGTATTCTTTAAATAAGTGACAATTTCCTTAAAGCATGCATCACAATGTTTTAGAAACTGTGACTGCGATTAAAGACAAAAACGATAAATGTATACTTAAAAGGAAATACATATTAAAGCGTAGTATTTTATTTTATTTCTTTGTTTGATTTATTTTTACTTAGACATTTTAAGTCTTCCATACACTCCTGCAGGAACAGCTCGTACCTGGTGAGCATGCTCCTTGTTCATAGCAATACTTGGTTATAGTTCAGACTTTCCACTTAGTAATTTGATTACTCAGTTCAAGGAAGAACCGCAGATTATCATCACTTTAAAGCCCCGTCAGATGTCTGATCGTAACTCTGACAATACTGGCTCATTAAGACTTCATCTACAGAGGTTTTTGTTCCTGTTGGACACATTGCCTTTGATACTTCTTCACAGGTATAGACCTTTGCAGGGGAGGAAATGTTTGAAGTAGTTATACCTGTTCCTAGCTCAACGTTTTTTTAACTTTCCTTACACCTTACCAGTCACTAGCTCTGCAACACATCTTTTTGCTCATTCATTTGGAAATATTGTGTCCCACTGCTGCACACATTTCCATCTGAGGTTCAGTGTGCTGATGTTGTGCTCTGACTCAGAGGATGTGTGCTGAACAGAAACAATAGAACCTTTTCTATCTTGGCTCCCTCTCTCTGTTGCCAGCAAATAACAAGAATAAACGCCCCCCAAAAAAAAAAAATTAAACAAAACAAAAAAACAAGATGGCAGAGGAGTCAAAGAGAGCCAGAAAAGCAGCAGGAGCGACACAGTTTTACACAGCAAGGAGTGTCTTTTACACGCTAAAATAATATTAATAATCAAATCTGAGCTTAGAATAACTGATAAAAGAAGGAAAAAAACTTTCAATATCAAAGAAGATAAGAATTAATGTCAACCAACACAAAAGAGCAAGATAAACTTCATTTGTAAAGACTGTTGGAGATACCATTGCAGTGGGTGGGAGGGGGGTTGGGGGTTGTGGTAGCAAAATAGAGGAGATTACATACATCGTGCCCTTTCTCGCCCCCGGAGTGGTTGAGTCTGCTGGGTTTGCCGTTGTGGCTTCGCTGGGTGTGGTCCCCGTTGTGCAAGGCATTGGGACTGTTGGGGCCCGGGGACAGCGAGGTGCTGGACGCCTTTTGTCCGTCTGACTTGTGCTTGGAGTTCAGTCTGGAAGAGCAGAGGCACACGGCGACACTAGGTTAATCACAACCACACCACTAAAAAATGATGACGGGTAAATTAGTGTCACAATCATAAATGAAGTATAATTGTGACTTTATCAAACTAAAAGTGATGTGTTGGACTTTTATGTTGGATGTTTTCAGTGAAGATTAAAAGCTATATGTCAACTTTCATCCAACTTCTCTTCTCTTAAACTGAAGAAGCTCCAGTGGTTTGTTAAACTGGTTAAAACTAGTTTCTAGTCAGAATCCGTCACTTGATAAATGTGTCTTATTGTTCACAATCAATGAAAAACATCAATCAACTCATTTTAATTAATTAATCGACTCTTGTGTTCAACATAGTTTCCTAGTGCCCAGGCTGATGTCCTCAGTGGTTAATTTTTATCCAACTAACAGTCCAAAATCCAAAGATATTCGATTTATAATATCATAAAACATCAAATGGGATGCTGGACTCCAGGGAGTGTTTGAAATTTTGCTAGACAAATTGACTCAAATGAGCAACTGATTATCAGAAAATGAATCTTCATTTTCTCTTCGACTTTAGAGAACTCGTAACTTTGATGACTCCAGGCCCACAAAAAATTATTAAAAGCACCATCAATCAAAATCCAAAGTAACTCTAAAAATCAATATTCTTGCCTCTTTTTTTAAATATAAAACTAGAATTACCATTACATACTTGTACGCCTCCACCAACCAATCAAGTTACAGTTAATCAGTTCATCTGTAAGTTCAAGTGAACGTTAAGCCAAATGTAATGAAATTTCCCCCCAGGTGTTCCTAAGATATGGTGTTCACAAAATTGGGGCAGACATGGGGTCACAGGGACCATGACCTTTGACCTTTAACCACCAAAATCTAATGAGTTCATCCTTGAGTCTAAATGGATGTGCCAGCTTTAAATGAATTCCCACAAGGCGTCCTGAGACAAATGAACTGTATGTAATGATAAACTGGCACCAGTGTAGAGGCTGAGTAGTTTAAAAATGTTATTAATATGTCATTATCTTTAAAAAAAGACAGAACAAGCTGAACCAGCATCATAACATTGACGCTCTATCCAAGAAAACTGAAACCAGGACATTTCAGCTAATGTGAATGTGCACTGTATTCAGCTTTAAAAATAGAAAACAGGACCTCAATGTTCAGAGCTACATGAAATGACAAACAGTGTTACCAACAATAACTATGAGTGCAGAGTGAGATATCACAGCCATTTAATAGGGGTTGTGATAAGACATGCTGAGGAGCCCCGTTTGTATCTTAATCTATCCCCCGAGGGCCGAGAGCAAATTAGACAGAGACTGACAGTCACCAGGGCAACCATCAGTAGAGTATTATCAGTGTGTGACAAAACAAAGTGTGTGCGTGGATGTGCGTGTGTGTGGGTCTACCTGGTGGGAGATTTGGAGGTGCTCCGAGTAGAGGACAGCGAGGCGCTACGGGAGCTACAGCAGCTGCCTTGGCGCTGTGAACTCCTGCTGGGGGTCTCACCAGGGGACCTGACGGATGACAACGATTGGACGAACACACATCACACACACAAACACAAGCACACATATACATACACAAAGCAATGTGTATGTATATAGCATGGAGGAAACACACATGCCACAGGCAAGCTCAATAGTCAACCTCAATGTAAAACAGTTCATGCACTGCCAAACATTTTCAATATATATTCTAATCAAGACAGGGTGCAATGTATGGCATGGAAATTGTGTTGAACCCGCACATAATGCTGAGAAGGTCCTCATTAACATTCTCCGTGAGTGAAACCCTGAGATAATGGGTGTGAAATATCAATATAAATTTATGAGAAATTTGACATGATTCCAATTGTACCCGTTGTTGAGGACTGAGACAATTGCTCACTGTCTGTTTCACTGTGTGCAGAGGACAAATTGTACTGAAAAAACACAGAACAACAACACACTGCATACTGCATGTGTACATCATTTTTTACATATACTGTACTGATAAGTACTGATAATGTTTTTTCAGATTCTCTGTGCCTCTCACCTCTTTTTCTGCTTATTCTTGTCTTTGTGTTTGTTCTTTGGGCTGCCCGATCTGAAACAAATGTTACAGGTACAGTAGGTGAGACAACGAAGCTGTGTACAGTAAAGCAATGAAAACACATATTCCCTTTGAACTCACTGCTCATCCACATGGATTGCATTGCCTTTTGAGCAAACAATAATCAATGGGCAGAAATGACAATAACACACATCTTGAATTAGAAAAATCACTTTCTGCACATTGCTTTTATGCACACTGTCATAAATAAGGTTGTTAACAATTGTGATCATGTCATGGTGTATAGTTTTCTTGTTTTATACACACCTGTATCTCCTCTTTTTCCTGGAGGCAGATCCAGATCTGACGAAAACAAAAACACCCTAATTGTTATAATGGTCATATCATATCTACATAATATAAAGATAAACTGAGTATTTTCATCTACAGTATACTACAACTGTATGAACCAGGAGCCTGTTCCAAGAAGCAGAATTATTGAATAATCCAGTTAACTGTTTCAGATTTACCAGGTGGTTCTGAGAATGACTAAGACTGCTTCTAGGACATCAGAGGTACAGTAGTTTTTTATACAGATGCTCTAGGTTTAACCCAAATCTGATCTGTGATCTCATCAATCTGTGAAGCACCTTTTCTTATATTTCCTCTTTTTTATCATTTCATATTTGCCTCCTAAGGCTATTGAGACTACATAAAGCTGCCAAAGGTGTGTGGGCTTCCCATTCAGTTGAGCTTCATTTAGCAGCAGCGTTCTTACATTAAGGTTACAGATAACAGCTCATATTGTACACGTGTGAGCTCCCTCCCTGCTAAACAATATGAATCACATGAATACATCCACATATACAGGGATGTCTGCAGGGCCTCTCACAGGAGGTTTTTCTAGTTGGTATTGTTCTTGATGTCACACTTTATTTTCTGGCTGTAGCAGATGCTGCTCCCCGCAACAAAGCAGGAATAATAAACTGTGAGATTCAGACTCAGTTTTCCTTTAACCACGTAGTGGGTGTAATGCCAAAGGAGCCGGCCATTCCTCAGTCCTCAGCTTTCCAATGACACATCACCTCAGTACACATTCACCCTCACTGCAGTTTCCATGGTGATTAGTCAGACTGGTCTTTGAGAGTTGATGCTATTTTCCTAAAGAGCCCTACATCTCCCCTGCTGTTTTACACACCTACAACATGCAGCATGGAGTGGAAGGGAGCGGCAGCACAAAGCGTGTTGAGTAATAAAGCTTTCACAGTACTGTACATTGGCGACATGTTATTCAGAGCTCCGGTTCCTGTAGCAGCCCATGTTTCCCCACTGGAGAGAATCAGCTGGGCACATCTTTATATGACTTCTGATACTGTGGAGAGCTCATTGCTCTTTTCTTTTTTCACACACTAAAACCCTCACCTTCTACTACAAGGACATGTATATTATATGTGAGACAAATATGCATTCAAATGGGGAAGCCCAACCTGGAGCTATCCTTTCAAAGTGACCTGTATATTACAAGCAAGCAGCAATATGAATTTAAGCAGGAAAGAATGAAAGTAGCCGCCGCACCCCCACCACCCTCTCTCTCCAAAAGTGCACCTTAAAAAGAGCAGCATCAGAAGAAGCTGACTCTGGGGAGTAACCCTGCGTGCTGTTCCCCCTGACTCGTATACATTATTCATATATCAACAGTACCCGCAATGCAGCGCAGCCTTGGAGTGAGGCTGGGAGGGAGGCGCAGGGACGACGGGGGGAGGACAAGGGGGACACAAACGTGCGTGGATGGATGAGAGGTGGGAAACGAGCGGTGCAGTGCAGCGATGCTCAGCAATTTGGTGAGAAACTCATTTTTCTTGTGTTGGGTGCCCACATTCAGGCTGGGTTATTAGAGCAACACATTCAGCCCCGCTCCCCCCGAGTCAGGCAGAGAACAAGAGACACTGGAGGAGGAGGAGGACACTCTACAACTGCTTACTGTTGTTATGATACTCCAAGGCACTGCACAAGTAACTGTTGAAGAGCACTTGCTCTTTTTCTCTATCTTTTGTCATTCCATTTGGCTCTTCTTTCCTCCTTTTCTTCCATTGACTTTCATATTCTTTCTTCCTTCCCTTCTTCCCTCTTTCCTTTTCTTTACTATACTTCTTTTCTTCATTTGACTGCATTTGTTCCATTCTCTTTCATTTCCTTACTGTCTTTCTTGACGTTATGTCATCGACCTAACGAGAAAGAAGTCCAGTTGCCATGATTAAACTTCACCTGATAACTTCACCTGGGTGACTAAAAATCCTCATAAACGTCATGTTTTTCTTGTTTACTCGTTCCCTTTCTTTTCATTCTGTCTTTCCATCTTTAAATTTTCTCTGTTGGTAACCAGTCTTTCTTCTTCTTTCCTCATTTCTTCCCTTTCCTTCCTTACTTTCCTCATTTTCTTTTTCCATTCACATTTCCTCCTTCTTACATATTAATTGTAAACTAATCACCAAGAGGCATTCAAATACAAGACAAAGATTCTCACTCTAAGGGTGTCTGATACTGACACTTTGTCACATCCTTTGGTGTTGCATATTCACACTAAAGGCAGCCCTTAGCATCAGTATAAGACAGCGGTGGATGTCAGTTGACTGTGTGACACTTTGTGTCTTGTAAGAAGACCGTTCCTACGACTGTACCTTAGGTTTTTGTGCCTAACCCTAACCCAGTTGTCTTTGTACATAATATCAATCAAACCATGATGTTTCCAACATGTAATGGAACATTTTGACATCAAGGAATTGTGCATCCAGTGATGCCAAGTGGGAAGCATCATTGCAGTTTGAGACTGGGGGGGTAAGAATGTGTTGAACCAACGCAGAAAACACAAAGATTGACATACTGTACAATCCACAATAAAGGGGCAATATGTTTTTATGAGTCTCTCACTCCAAAACACAACCAAACATAATAATAATAATAATAATTTGCATTTATATAGCGTCTTATACAATCTCAAGGCTGCTTTACATACACAGTATGCCAGTATGCCAGACATGTATGCCATGACCCTGCCTGACTTGCTGTTTAGAGAATTAAATCTTCTCTTTTCATGGCATGTTTCTATTTCACTGCTGTCTCTCTGTTTCCTCTGATCATGTGCACCTGTTGCACGTTACAGAGCTGTGCTGTGTTTTCCCTCGGTGCCAGATTGTCAACTGTTACTGCCTTGTGTTTCAGCACTCTGTTCCTGATTGCCTGAACCTACCAGTTAATCCACCTGTTGTTCTGCTTCTGGACTCTGCTCTCTTCCTACTCCTTTGGTATCATAAATCTGAGCTTGTTTTCTGGATTTAGACTAGACTATCCTTGTTGATCGTCTCATCTGCTTTTGAGTACCTCGTAATGCCTTTTGGCCTCACTAACGTACCTATCGTCTTCCAGCGATGTGCTCAGTGACATGCTCAACAGATTTGTATTTGACTATCTTGACAAAATTCAGGTTTTCTCTCTGAGCCAAGAACTGTGAATTTCACCCCTCAACTGTGAGTTTTTTTAGGTTCACTTCGATACGGGCATCATTAGGATGGATCTGGACAAGGTAGCAGCCATGAGAGAGTCGCCAACAGCAATGCTTCCTGAGGTTTATAAACTTCTACAGACGCTTCATCTGAAACTAAAGCTCTGTTGCAGCTTTCATTCACCATCTCACCTCCTGTGAGCATCCTCTCCAATGTTTCTGCTGTCTACTTGTAGCTGGCTGTGGATTACTATTTCTGTGCCTTGATATTTTTCAGTGGTGTGCTGCAACTCCAGCTCTACTCGCCTGGTATTTCCTGCCAATCCCTCACCTGAAAATCCACGATCTTTCTACTCACCTGCTACCTGAAAAGCTGCCCTTACCCTCCAGTGAAATTGCCACTACTTGCTGTTGATGGTCCACTTCCTACATCTTCAAACTGAATCTAGAGGGTACTGTATGGCCTGGTAGCTCAATGGGATAAGCATCAGACTGGGATGCAGAAGGTGGCAGGATTGAATCCCAGCCCAGACTACTAGCCCGTCCCCCATACCAGGTGTGTCCTTGAGCAAGACACCTTGTAAGTCGCTTTGGATAAAAGTGTCTGCCAAGTAAAGTAAAGTACTGTAACACACTCCTGACATCATCCTCTAAACAACATCCTAAACCATCTAACCAGAAGACCAGTTACTGTGCCCATTGTCCTCCTCAACTTTTCCATGTTTCCAAAAAAATACCTAAAAACGTTTAAAAACAGATTCTCTCTCTGGACCCAAATGTCTGTTCTGCATTTGGGTCTAGGGTCCTCTCCCCTCGCAATGTAACTACTGTACTTTTTATATGTTCCCACCCTCTGTTGTTTCAGGTTTTTGACACAACTTGCAAATAACATGTTTTGCAGATGACAGAGGAAACTCCTTTTTTGGACCTCACTCTTCCTCAGACTTTTCCAGACTCTGTCTGTGCTGCAACAGACATGACACACATTACTGTGCATATGTGCACCTATATTGTCAGTATTTCAATATGACATGGGGAAGATTTATTACAATATATCGTGAAACAATATGGCACACCACTACCCATTACTGTGAGGCCAATTGTTGACAAACCTGTGAAAAGTAAAGAGTCTCTTTCTTGTGACAATGTCGCTGATGATGCTTACACACAGTATGTATACACACACTCACCTGTCTCGCTTGTGTTTCTTCCCACTCTTTTTCTTCTTCTCTCTGCGTGTGGGTGAAGAGCTGCCAAACCTGTTGATGGAGAGAAATATGCGCATGCCGTGACTGCAAAATAAGCCTCAGATGCTAAATTCTGGCTTTCCACTCATCATTGTATTACATTGCATTAAACCTCAGAGAGGATCTTTGTTAGCAAAGGTGTCATCCTTTAGTAGCTCGGCTGACAAACTGTGGCTCTCTTTGTGCTCAGCTCTGTTCATCCCCCTGCCTTTCTCATCTCATTCTTTGTTCTCTTTTGCACCAATGTACTTTTTCCTTCACATGCGCCCCTCCAGTCTCACTCTCTCTCCTTCTTTTGCTGACCTTGTCAAAAGAAAATGGAAGATGAGACTATGATTTGCTAATCACTCTCTACAGATATGCTCCCGCATCTTCACAACTGCAGTATCTGATGGCTTGTTCACGGCAGTCACACCAAAATAATTGGAATTTCATTTCACAAAACCACTGTAATTATTCTGTCAATGAAAAAAAAAGAAAATGGAGAAAAACCAAACCACTTCATCAGTGGACGCCATTTTCACTCACCGACTCCTTCGACGGCCAGATTTCTTCTTCTTCCTTTTTTTTGGACGAGGGGATGGAGAGCTGCTTGATTTCCTCTTCACTCTGAATTGGCCACAGACATAGAGAATGAGAGGTAGAGTAGAAAGGCAGAAATAATTATCAAGTGATTGTTATTATAATTATTTTCTAAAATAATTCAGTTCTGATTATAGTTATTTGCTGCTGTGCCAATAACAAGGCAATTCACATCTATTTTCTCATTTCCTCAATTAATTCTGTCATAACACTCAATATTCTTACAACACACTCAGCTGGTATTATTTTAACTAGTTTGTGCTGCTGTTGAACTGTACTTCATTATAGAGAGACTTGTTTCCCTTATTTAGCCTCAACAAATGTTGGCATACTGCAAAATAAATTCAATAGCATCACAAGTTACAGTCTCCAATATCACTCATTAATTTCTCTGAACAGTTTCAACAAAACTGAACATCTTCATGGAGGAGGATTTATTACCTGACTGGTTTATCACACTGTAAAACATACAGAAGTTTGGTGGAATCAACTTAGCTTTTCTCATTAACTTAATGTAAACATACAGGCTTCTGAATGTTACTAAATTCAAGTCAATTCAGCTGAAGTTGTCCAATTTTTACTTTCAGACCCCTTTAGAACACAAATTGTTCTCACTTGCGGTATTTCAACTTAAAAAGATAAATTGAATGAATGAACTCCTGACAGTTCACTCAGCTCAATAAATTAGTTTTTTAAAGAAAAAAACTAAACCTCTTTCTAGTTTTGTATAATAACCCAATAATGATTGTTTGTCATTGATACATGTTAAATTAAGTAATGACAGTATATTTTCATAATATTGGTTTTGAAATCAGTCCCCATTTGTAAACAAATGTAATCAAGTCATTGGAAGGAGTCTTTATTGTTGTGTTTGTGATGGGACACATATTTTTCTATGTTGAACAAACTTGAAATAGTGTACAGTATGAACTACACTACTCACAAAAAGTTAGGGATATTCGGCTTTCGGGTGAAATTTCAGGATGAACCTAAAGCGCACTATAACCT